>JASDQU010504435.1:18541-29869 GCA_032191745.1 Picea mariana | reverse complement strand
CTAGATTATTTTGAGAACGAAATGAAGGTAGAAATATAATTAGGAAATACATAGAGATATTGCATGAAATACAAATATATATTAATACATAATTTCTATTAATGAAAGAAATGTACAGAAACTGTAAAAATACAGAGTGAATGAACTCATTATAATGGTGGAAGCTTATCTTTGAAAAGAGATGTGACGTCTATGCTCGTTCACAAGAATATGTGTTTACAATGATGCTCCAAAGGCATTTTTAACATAAAGAAGAAATGTGAAAACCCTAAAAATCCAAAACCCTAACCCCAGGAGATGAAACGCCAAAAGGTTTGTGGACCCTAATGGGGGTAGTTGATACGCCAACTTCCCAAGGGCATAAATTTTACAAACGATCTATGTTTAGGGCATTCAATACCTCCTCGAAAAGGTATAAAATAGGAGTATAAGTTTCGTTGATGGTCAAGGTATGTTGTTCGTAACCCCTGGCCCCACAAAAGTCCAAAAAAATGTCGTTTAGGGCCTCAAAACGGCCCCAGAAGTTTGGGACCCAAAAACCTGTAAAACAAAATGCCAAAATGGAAAATTGTTCTTTGATCCAATGGAATAGGTGGGTGGCCACCGATATATGCATGGATCATTCCTCCCCCCTTAGGAAGAAATGGTCCCTATTGCATCAATTTCATGCGGGAGATGGGGAAGATTTTGCTGAATCTGAACCTTGGTGAGTTGCTTGCCTAGTCGCAGATGTTGTCCTGCTTGTACTTGGAATTATCCCGTTACTTGGGGGCATGGATCTGTTCAACCAATCAAGATGCATGATTTTCCTGTGTGTGGTAGGAATCTATTGGTGAAGAGGCAACAAGAAGATCTATACCAATGGGGGCTAATGGTTGGAACCCCAAGCACACTTGAAAAGGAGCATGGTTGATAGAGTTATGCTAAACATATGGAAGACTCTCATTCTCTTCATGCTCCTCTACAATCTTATTGACCTATGTCTACTAGATAGAAACGTATTGGGCTGAGGATGTAGTAGTCCCAATGACATTCTTTTAACCATATGAATAGATCGCGAAGAGGGAAAACTTTATGGTATGAGAAATTACTTTGTGACACTCTTTTGCTGAGATAATAGTTGGAACTACCTCTAGTATCCTGTAGATATGACCCCCTAGAGTAAAAATAATACTATGGGGTTGAGACTCATAAAAAGCACGATGCTTCCACATATATGATTGTCCTAACATAGCATCACATACGTCCAATGGGGAAACAATAGGCGACACTATTGGCTAACGCTAATATCTCGTCCCTAGTGAAGCCACCTGATGTTGCATGGATATGGGTGTGGTTTTGTTGTAAAATACAATTGTTTGACAACCTATGCTCAGATGAGGTTCTTTTGGCTTCCACTATCAACAATGAAATGAAGTGGGGTCCCCTTTACCCACATCTTTGAATGGAAGAGGTGATCCCCCTCCTCAAGATCATGTGGTTTTTTTGGTTGGATTGTTGTGGTCATGATGGTAGCAGTGGGTTTTCAGTCAATGGTATGTCTCATTTTATTGTTTTCGGAATCAGAGTCTAAGTCTGGGATCGATTCTTTTTCTTTGAGCTCGACCACCAATGAATGTTTTTAGTGACATTCATCTATGTTGTTCCAGTGGATTTTGTGGAAGTCGCACCACTTCCCAGTGTCCTTCTTCATCTTCCTATTACCCTTCTTTTCCCATGGCTTATAATGGTTGTCTTGATTTTGGTTGTTTTGTGAGTTAGGGCTACCTTTACCATACTTTGGTTGTTGCGGATTTGCAAACCCGAACTCCTCCTTATTTTGCTGCTTAAATTTCTGCTTGATTTTGGCAACATATCAATAAGAGGCTCCCAGTGATGAGATGTCCAAAAACACCATTTTGGTTTGGATGTACCTATGTAGAGCCCTGTGGTATTTAGAACCAGATGTCACTCGAAGTCTTTGATACCTATATTAGTGTGCAAGGTATGGAAGGTATTTGTGAACTCCAACACTATTTGTCCCCTCTCTTGATGCAGTGTGGTACATCTCATGTACTGGTGGTCATAGTTTCCAACAGGGTAATAATGTTCCTTGATGGCATCCATAAGCAATTCCCAAGTGGGTTTGGCCTAAAACATTTCAGAATCCTCTATGGAATTTTTTTAACAGTAAGTTTCCCACCAATATTTGACATGGGGGACAACCTTAAGGAGTGCAAAGGTGATCTTTTCTCTGTTGGAAAAATTATGGACATAGAAATAACCTTCTAGCAGATTTAACCACTTTTCNGGCATCCATAAGCAATTCCCAAGTGGGTTTGGCCTAAAACATTTCAGAATCCTCTATGGAATTTTTTTCACAGTAATTTTCCCACCAATATTTGACATGGGGGACAACCTTAAGGAGTGCAAAGGTGATCTTTTCTCTGTTGGAAAAATTATGGACATAGAAATAACCTTCTAGTAGATTTAACCACTTTTCCAAAGCATCTGCATCTATTTGACCTTCAAATACAGTAATATCAAAATTAACGTTTACCTTGAAAGGGGTGGTGCCTCCAAAGTGGTAGCTTGATGAATACACATTTGTTGTTGTCAGTAGCCATCAAAGGATTTGGGAAAAGGTTTCCATCATTTCATCCCTCTATCATGTGAGGGCTTCCTCAAGCAACAAATCAATAGAATATCATGCTCCCTCATCTCTCTTTTTTTCTACAATGGGAGGCATTTTGGGCTGGAGAGAGTTGTTTTCATCAAGAGAAACAACTTGATACCCAACTCTCTATACACTGACCATGTTGGGGACATGCACTAAGAAACAACAAGGAGAATCCTCCTCTGATACCATAGATCCAGATTATTTTGAGAAAGAAATGAAGGAGGAAATATAATAAGCAAACACACATAGATGTTGCATGAAATACAAAGATAGAGTAATACACAATTTCCATTAATGAAATAAATGTACAGAAACTGTAAAAATACAGAGTGAATGAACTCGCTAGAATGGGGGCAGTTGATCTTTGAGGAGAGATGTGACGACTACGCTCATTCACAAGAATATGTGTTTACAGTGAGGCTCCAAAGACCTTTTTAACATAAAAGAGAAATGATAAAACCCTAACCTCGGGAGATGAAACACTAAAAGGTTTGTGGGCCCTGATGGGGGTAGTTGATACATCAACTTCTCGAGGGAATAACTTTTGCATACGATCTCTATTTGGGGCATTTTATACCTCGTTAGTCAAGCAAAATCTAGATCTCTTAAACTTCAATTAATCAAATATTGCATAATTGATGAAACGCTTTATTGGAAGGAACCTTTGGGAATTTTATTAAATGGTATGTATGAAGAGGAAATTGAGGAAATAATAGACGAATTTCATAAAGGAATATGTTGAGGACACCATGCTTGGAGAACCAMAACATACAAAATTTTGAGAGTAGGCTATTATTGACCAAAKCTATTTTCAAAAGTGAGTGMAAAGGTAAGATCTTGTAGAGAATGTCATAGTTTTGCAAGAAAACAAAAGCTTCCTTCATTACCACTAGTGCCAATAAAAGATAAAGCTCCATTTCAGCAATGGGGACTTGACTTCATAGGTGAGATTCATCTTGCATATAGTGCACAACATAAGTGGATTTTAATTGCAATGTATTATTTTTCCAAATGTGTGGAAGAAATTCCTACCAAATTTGCTAATGATGCAGTTGTGATAAAATTCCTCGAGGAAACAATTCTTGCTATATTTGGATGTCCCGGGAAAATCATAACAGACAATACCAAACCTTTTAAATCCCTTGCAATGATAGATGTTTGTCAAAAATATAACATTGTTCTTAGACATTCTATTTCCTACTATCCTCAGGGTAATTTATTGGCAGAGTCATCAAACAAGAGTTTAATGAGGGTCATTAAGAATTTTTTGAATGATAATAAAAGGGCTTGCAATTGCCACTTGAAATTTGCACTCTAGACCAACATAATTAGCACTAAAATATCAATAGGTATCTCTCCTTTCCAGTTAATTTATGGAATTGATGTTGTGCTTCCTATTAATATTGCTTTGTTTGTGACGAAATTATTGGAGGACAATGAAGAAGAACTTAATGATCTTACTGGAAGAATAAACCAGCTAATTTAAGTACAACAAAACAGAGAACAAGTTAATGAGAAATTTCAGGAATATCAAGACAATATGAAAGTCATTTATGATAGGAGAGAAAAACAAAGGCATTTTGTCCCTGGTAATTTAGTGCTAATATGGGACAACAGGAGAAAAGATCATGGAAAACATGGAAAGTTTGATAATTTATGGCTTTGACCTTATATGATTGTTGCAGTTAAAGGAAATAACTCATTTTCCATTCAAAATATAGAACGATATTTGTTGGAATTTCCTGTAAATGGGCGGTTCTTGAAACATTCCATTCAATTATTAAGTTTTTATTTCCATTAATTGTATATAATCGATTTTTATTGACATTAGTTTTTATTTTTTTTAGTTTTCAAAGTACTTCTAAGAAAATATCTTTGAAATAAACTTTAGATCTGAAGTATGACTCATAGAGACTCATCATTATCATTTTATCATTAAGAATGATCCAAAATTTAGAATTTTCATTCTTGGATACTTGTTTTCAAGCATGGTTTAGTTTATTCTTTTTTTATTAAATTTATCATAAAATATTGCATTGCTTAATAAATAGTCTCCTTAAAATAAATAAATCCTTATGTTCTCAAACTTTAATACATCGTAATAGAAAATATTTCTCTAACTATTAATGAGGATTTTAACATGTTATTTTTAAAATCAGTAAGGAGAACATATTGCTTATTTCCTCATGAAAGTTGAAAAGTTAGCTCTTGGGTAATTCTTTTCTAAGTAGAAGCTTTGGTTTCAAAATTAGAATTGATAGTATTTACTCAAGGCATGTTACTAAAATGGTGTATTTTTTAAATATAGAGTTAGGATTGAGGGAGTGAAAATCATTATGAGTATAGGATAAAAAGAGATCATCCCTTGGTATGTAAAACATATTGATTTTCCCCATCTCATGTAAAGTGTCAAACAAATTGAAAGAGATGGTGAAAGGAAATTCAATTGAGAAATGCAAGTATCTTCACTGAGGCTATGGATGCTCGTTGGCAGTGAAGCATGGACTGTGATGTCAAGGTGACTACAACATAGGCTATGGATGCCTTTTGGAAGTGTAGCAACACCATGAGAACGAGGAAGATTACAAATGAGTATCTTTATCGTATTACTCTATAAAATTTGTTTCCTCAGAATTAACTCTATTCTAACCTTAATTAAACCATAAAATGTTTATCTTTAAGCCCCAAATGCCTTGAGTTGTTAAACATTAGTTACAAATTTGATTCTTCAGCCAAAATTCATTTTTGCATTACCCTAGGCAGTTCCTGAGTAAAGTTGAATGGGTCAGAATATTTTTATCCTTTTATGTTCTTAATCTCTAAAAACATGTTAAATTATGAAATTATTAGTAGTTCAGTCTGTTCAATTCTACATTAATCAATATGATGGAGAAGAAAAGGTTTATTGATTTTTTTGAAACAGAAATTGACATTTAAAAATAGTTGTATTTTTAGAATAATGACTCCACACCCAATAATGAAGATACCTGGTCTACAATTCTTTAGTGCCTCGCACAGAGACACCATCCACAATTGGAGACTATTGTCGTAACATTGCTTAAAATTTTAGCAAAAAAGTTAAAAAAAATTAATTAGCTCTAAGTAAATATTAATTATTTAGATAGACTATTTTTAATTTTCTTTAAAAGTCTTAGGTTTTATTTATTTTAGGTTAGAATATTAAAATAAAGTTTAAAATTTAGTTTAGTTTTATCAAAATCTCATATCAGTTTGGTTTTAAATAAGTTTAGTTTGAAACTTTGTTTTAAATAATTGTATTTTATATTTACATTGTGGCCTTATGTATTAATAAACGTTGGATTCTTGTAGTTTAATCTCGTTCTCCAACATCAAATCAATGGCTCACAATGAAATGCAACCCCTCCAAACTATACAATTTTTAATAAAAGGAGACCCCCCTATGGTGATATAAAGTGGTTTTTGTTTATGCGATGTGTCAGTCGTACAAACCATCGCAGCCCCTTCGTTGGTGGATTTCAATACCATAAAGCACCCCCCATGGAAACAACTTTTTGGTATCAAGGATAAGATAGGTGGTGTAGCAGTAAGGTATACGATCTACGTTACATATGACTTTTTAATATATGAAAGACAATATTTCATATATATCGTTATAACTGTTGGGTCACCTGGCACATAACATTGAGTCAGTTGCCACACATTGTCAAGTCATCCAACACCCAATTAGAAGAAGCCACATTACCCAATAAAAAATTTCCACGTGTCTAATAAAATTTTAAAATCAAAAGTATATAAAACAAAAAAACGAAAAAAAAAAAAAACATTATTCAATAAAGAAAAGGAAAGGCTCCATGACAAGGAAAGAGGAAAATGACCAGGCAAGGAGAAGATAACATCGGATTCACCATCTATTATATCAACTAAGTCAGTCAACCTTCCACGAACAGTGTCATTTATTTTTTGTAGATTAAAACTCCTTGTTTTATTTGAAAACGATGAAGTCTTCTAAATCTAAGTCAACTAAAGAAACCCTATCCGTCGAAAAAACATATTTAGTTGACAAAGATTAACAAATTTACGATACTACATCAAGAGAGTCGACAAAAAATATAAATTCTCAGTATTGGGAAACAAAGAATAAGAATATAAAAATTAAACAAGAATTATTTCCTAAATTGTATAAGGGAACTTCTAAAACCAGATTTCTTTCTACTTTGGATTTTGAAAATAGGTAGATTGAATATAGCAGCTCCGGAACCTACAACCCAAACTAGAAAAGGAGTTGCTAATTACAAAGATACTAAATTTTCTTATGGTTTAAATCAAATTCATTTGGTGGATTAAATGGAGTTACTTAAGAAAACATGTGAAATGGTTTACAGATATGTTATACAAGCTTTTCTTTGAATGAAGAAGTTGTAAAAAATGACAAATAAAATCAAGGAACCACTTTGGCTAGCTAGAGAAGTTGTTCACTAGAAAAAAGCAAATGAGAATTGAAGAATTGTAGAATATGTAGTTGAAGCTAAGATATGATTGTAAATATATTGAACCAATGCATGATTCGATCAATAGTAAGAATATTGAGATTTTTTCTTTGAAACAACAACTTAACCTTGCAAATGTTGATCATGTGTAAACTCCGGAGTTGAAGGCAGTTCAACAAGAAAAGGACCAATTGATAAATCACATAATTCAAATGAAAAAGGAGTTTGAACTATATGAAAAACAAGTAAATGATTATAGGAAAGGAGCTTCATCTTTGTAGAGTACGACACCTCTTGACCCATATGAGTAATTAGAAAGAGCTCTAGATGATCTAAATGTTAAATAAGTGGAAATACAAAATTTGAAGAAGGCAATTTTTGTCCAAAATGATGAACTCAATATCCTGAAAGATCAGATAAATGACAAAGATAAGGCCATCACACAGTTTGAGAGAGTTAGTTCCAAATTGAAAGACATGAATTAATTGAAAAATAAATTAGTGGGAAAACCATATTATCATATTATCATAGAAAGGTATCTAATCTAGGATCATATTATCATAGGATTTACTAATATTTGGGATTATTTCAAACTGGTGGATGAAGAGTTAATTATGGTAAAAAAGGTAGAGAAATATATACAACAAGTTTTCCATGATCTGGGAAACAGTACTCAATTAGAAAGAAAAATCATAAAAGTCCTTAATTCTAAATCCAAAGAATAATTAAGCAAAAGATGAATAAATGATCGTAAAATCATGGTTATGGAGAAAAAATTACCAAAAAGAATTTGATTTAGCAGACACAAAATAAGTGTATCATGGTTCAAAGGAATATTGAATCATTCTCAAAACAATTCAAGAACTTGATTGAAATGGGGTTACCAAATAGTTGGACTAATAAAGGAAATATGCTCACATTTGAAAACTACAAGATCTTGTCAAGGCCAAAGAAGATTTGAGTAAATTCAAATAAGTAATTGGTATGATTAAAGGTCAAATGTTATGTAGATTGTTTGAGTGACGACTTCAACTTACTGTGGCAAATTAAGAATTTATTTGCAAATTATCATACCTATGATAAGGATATAKAGTTGGATATTTCCTATAGAAATATGTTATCGTGGATATTTTCATGTAGTTGGTGCAAGAGTGATCAAGTGAACCAAATTCATAGAAAYCAGAGATTTGAATAATTGTCTTCTAGATCTTTCTATTTCAAATCTGAAATATTTATTTTGTATCTAAAGAGCTAAAACATAGAATCGAATAACCACATGTGGTTAGGATCCAAGTTGTATAAAGGTATAGGAAAGACTCGATGTAAAAGGGATCTTCTTTTTTGGGAAAAGACTATATTTTAATAAAATTTTCTATGAATCTTGGGTGATTCTATATTTTATTGTTTTAGTTTATGTGATTCGTTTTCTTTATGTGATTTTCATGTCCATAATTTATTCTTGAATTTATTTGATACTATAAGTGTAATGAATTAGTACGACCACTATTATTACAACTACAAAGGAATCTTTAAGGCCACAAATTTCTCAGATATATTGTAAGTATTGASTAGACCTATGCTTAATTCATTACRCCTYGTGAATAGAAACAAATTGTTCTTTTCTTTCCATTTTATATTCTTAGTTTAGATATATGTTCTGTCACAATTTCTTCTATTGAATGGTAAAATAATATTTATCAAGAAAGATACATTGTTYTACTTTCAATTCTATCTCCTCAAATTCTTCTTTCACTCATTCAAAATTTAAATTGTTTGAAGCATTGAAATTATGCCCTCAAGTTATGATACTTAAGAATTAAAGAATAGTCATCAAAACCCAAGGTAAAATCAACAAAACACTTTGTTTTAGGACAAATAAACAAAATCAAAATCAATCAAAGTAAATGGATTCTTTGGCATAGTTTCCTAGACAGAAACATCTCAAGGGTTACAACACTTCCTATGACAAAAGTTGACTTTATTAGAGCCATGTAGGTTTTTCCCCATTTTTAGCATAGTTTGAGTATTAAGTATTTATGAAAAACCCAAACATTGAAGGATGACACAAAACTTCCCGGTGACACCGAGAAAATACAATCATTGACATGGGAATCAGCCATAATTGAAGGACCGTGGAGGGATAGCTCAACTAACATAGAAATGGGGACAATAAGGAGAGTGAGTTTTAGCAAACAAATGGAGCAAATAATCTCTTATCTGATAGGGAAGTGGGGATAACCAAAGTTAATTATGATTGTGGTCAAGTGGAACACCACATATGGGTGACTAAATGTAGATGATGTAGTAAAGGGTGACACCAAATAATGCTTAGACTCATAGGTATTTTTCCCATTGGGGGGGAATCCTTGGAATAACAAGATATTGCTTTATCTTCATATTTATTTATGTTTTATCTTTTTTAAAGGAATAAAAGAATCACTAATGATAAGAAGAGGAGGTAGGTGTCGAGTTGTAGGGAAACAACTTCCCAAGAGCACGAGGGAACATAATTTTGCAAGAAATCAAAGAAGCAAATGGACAAGAAATAATCAACACTTGATTGCATGCTCCCTCTCAAATAGAGAAAACTTTCATGCATATAGAGAAAAAAAATCCTGGTAGTGGCAAACAACGCATGGAAGCGAACAACGAATGCAAAAGCATAACAACAAACATTAAAATAAATGGGTTGTTTCCCAAAGGAAAATGGCTGAAAATTGGGAATAGCACAAAATGAGACTCAAAATGAAATCTCAAACGATAAGGGATCCCAAGAATATGAAAGAAAGTATGGATGAACGTCAAAGTGCACAAGTAACATTAAATTAAGGGAACCCGTCATAGGAAGCATCTACCACGGAATAAGTGTGAAGATGAGAGAAACACAACAAATATAAATCCAATGTCCAACTAAGTTTATCCTAGGGAATATTCGTATATAAACAAGTCCAACAAAGTTGCTTACACCCACCTCTTACAAATGTTTTAATGTAACATGATTTCATTAGTGAAAAGAGATAAAACTACCAAACTTAGAGAGTGGAGTATGATTCTTGGAACGATCCAAAAAAATTCAATTTGCTTTGTGCCTCGTGCATTGGTAAATGTCTTAGTCACACCCTTTGAGGTAGAGGATGATCATACAACTATTGCCATGCAAACCAAACCAAGCCATAGTATAAATATTATTTTGATAAACAACTTGTAGGGGATGAAGCGATCACATGTCAAACAACTTTGATCTAGAATGGGACGTAAACCTTATGACCAATAAACAATTAATTTCACTAAAACGTTAACTAGCTATACCATTTAGTAACATATTAATTAAAATATAATTTTATAGAAATTATAATAAATAAATAGTTACTTTTATAATATATATTTTAAATACATTAATATTGTTTTAAAGAAAATTTCACTTCCTATGTTCAACATTAAATTTCTCATACAAATTTTAAGTCAAAGGAAAACTAATGTGCACTTAAAGGAAAAGTCATTGCTATATACTATGGAGATATAATAATTCAATATGCTAAAAAAAAGGACAACTTTAATTTCATGCTTTCTTTACTTTCTAATATTCTAACTTTTTTTAATAAATGAATTTAAAATTCAATATTTTAACTTTTATTTTAATATTCTAACTTTTCCTTAACAAAACAAATTAATAAAATTTAAAAAGTAAGATACATGTCAAAATTGCCAAACAACAATAATATGCAACGTTGTTATCTTATAAAAATAAATGTGTTATATTTCAATATTTATAAAAAAATAATGAATTATGATATATTTATAATAGAAAAATGATGAATAAAATAAATAAAAGTTTAAATTTTGATAATAAAAAAAATTAAAAATACTTTTTATTAAAAATAATCAAATTCAATAAAAACATTTAAATTTAGTAAGAAATTTTAAACAATATAACCAATAAGCATCTATATTTAATGTAAACTAATTGATATACATGTAATCCTTGTGATTGCGTTATATGTAACATAGATTGTAAATATGAGACGTAGATGATAGGAAGAGTTATCTGTTGGAGAAGTCCAACAATCACATTTTATATATTTATTAAATCTCAAGATAATGTAATCTACAACAGTGGAGTTACGAGTTCCTCCAATACCTGGCCTGATAGAGGTATCATAGCACATGTTAACTCCATGATTTATTCCCTTGGTGTTTCAT
>JASDQU010504434.1:57267-75257 GCA_032191745.1 Picea mariana | reverse complement strand
GGATTTTGTTGTCCATAACTAGGGTTTCCCCCGGATGAGACAACAGCTGATGATAATGCATTGTTACAAAATGCATCGATCAAAGAGAACGATACTGAACCCACTAGTGTGGTGTTGGAATAAATTCCTTGACTACCTTCTCCAAATAATCTATCATTCATTTTTGGCTAGACGGGTCACTGGGGAGAACTGCATAGCGAGGGGGACGATGGAGGTATATGACCCCCATCGTAATGAAAGCATTATAGGGGGCTGAGGTGTCCCCCGTGGATCCTTGTAGAGGATTGTTAGAGATCCCTGCCCCCAAATCCAAGGTTTGTAGAGTGGAGTAGGAAAGGACACAATTCATATCATAGCCAGGCATTCCATATGAAAACAGAGGGCCTGTCGCACTCTAGGTGAATGGAGCAGTGATTGCTCCCATAGATGGAATCAGACCGATGCCCAAAGTAGAGGTGGCCAAGACCATGGTGGTCCAGACCAGCGAGGGTGAGTTAGGAGGCGGAACACCCCCTGTAGTGGTAGTCGTAGAGGGAGTATAAGGACTCCCTGCTGAAGTAGCATCATTTTCTTCCATCGTTGCTTGCAAAACTATCTGACGCTCGTGATGAGTTACCCTTGGAGGGACAACTTGTATCAAAATAGGCACTGACAGATTAGTGATCATAGAGTTATATGGACTGAGAGCTTTCCCTCCGTGGTCAGAAATGGTTGGTTCCTATGGATTCGAGTGTTCTCCTCTTGGTGATGGCTTGGGTATAGTTTCCTATGACCCGGTTTCCTCAAAAGACCCTTTTTGGTCAAGTTTTCACCTTCACAGTGGCAGTGGTGGCTCCAATTCAACTGGTGATAGGCCTTGAAGCCTTCGCGACTGACAGAGCTATTGATCTTATACTTTGTGAGAAGATCAACTTCACACTAGGGATTTTACTAACGTTGAAAACCAACACACAGTAGAAAGAGTTACTATGAGATAAATCAATCAAAACACTAGCTAGTTGGAAGAACAATTACACTAGCCAAGACTAGAGCAACTTATCGATGCAAGTGAAAATAGAATATGGAACCACCCTCTGAGTATACTCTACAAAGCATGTCCTGATGTCTATCCTAGGTACCATGGTATACCCCCATAGTCACCTATGTAATTCACTAGAATAAAGGCAACTAGGTTGCCAGTGCGTGAACAGTCACCAGGCGAGTACAATCGATAGTTGGGTGGACCACAATGAGCAGGGTATCATGCCCAAAACCTATCAAGGGTATCGAAATAAAGTTTTCTGGAAGATGACTGAGGACCTCGAATGGAATCAACACCCACGAATCTCCATGGAAAATGTGATCAACAGAATCCCAAGATAAGCCCTCTATATGTGTTCCCCACTATGTTTGGTCTGGATTTGGAGGGTTTATCTCCGCTACCTTTCCGCATGTGACATCGTTTTTAACACCTATGTTAGAGGGGGTCCTGGATAAATTTCACCTTTACTGGACTTTTTTCACTCCATAGCATAGACTCGTATGTTTGTTTTGAGCCTTGAAGAGTTTCCTCTCCAGCCTAAATCAAGGCTCTAGCCTAGAATAATTGATGGACCCTACAAACATAAAGTCTAATAAATTTTAATTTATTGTTAATTTTAAGTGGCTTGTCTTAATTCAAAGGAATGAAAATGAAACCAGTGGTGTATTTTAAGAGACAAAAGAGAAGAGCATAAAATGAAACTGAAAACAAAACTACTTATTTTTGACAAATAAATATTTGCAAATTTAAACTCGTTAACCAACTTTTCGTAACTAATTTTTCTAAGACCTTTGAAAATAAAAAACCTAAAACAAGATTTCACTCGACTACGAGCTACTTAATGTCCTAAGCATTCAGTAAATAACTTAAGAAAAGACTTTTTTTTTCTGATAAGTAAAACGACTAACCTAACTACTTAACCAAACTATTTTTTTTTTTGTTTTATATGCTTCAAACAAGAAACATGAAATAAATTCTTTTATTTTTCCTTAAAGAAGGAAAAGAGAAAAATGAAGACAATACAAGACCAAGAAACTAACTTCTGGCCCACTGCGGATCGCAGGGAGTCACTGACAATACCCAATAGGCTGATCAGAAAAGAATCACAGACTCGTCTAAAAAACCCTTCAAAGAAAACACAAAAATATTGGAAAAAATAAACTAACGTCAAACCCAGGCTAAATACTATAAAAACAAAGACCAGGACTAGATCAAGAAAACCCCTGAGAAGTATGACTCCAAATAGGGAAGAGGTTGACTGCCTCTTCTTTGAAAAAAGATTTTCTTGACATAGGAATGCTACTAACACTTAAGAAGCCTATGTATGTATGTGGGATGTCCAAAGGTAGGGTGCATATGTACATGTGCAGACCCACTGCAAGCCATGTACACCTATGTAACTTCCCAAAAAAGAAAACTAATAGTCAAGGCTGACAAGGCAGGGAGTACTGGTATGGAAGACCAGAATCCCTTAAAGACTCAAAAACTTACAGAAACTCAAAAAAGGCAATCAAACCAATTAAAGAACCCAAAAACATATCCCCTAAAAACCCTAGAGGCTTCTCCAATATGGTCTCCAATTTTTCTATAGTGGGAAAACCCCCCTATGGACTACACTAGATTTCAACATGTAGGTAGACATAAACATTTAAAGTCTATTACTTTTTACCAACTATCCCAAATACATCCCACATTCATGCATAAAACAAAAGATAAAAGGATCTGGTAACTCTACCTTAAACTCTGTGTCTGGTGTCGATCCTTTTGCGTTCGATTGCTCCTTGACTGAAAATATCCTTCCAAGGCCGAGCTTCATTCATAAATAGACAAACAAAGAACTAGGAACATGCATCTTATATTTGAGTTAGTGGGTTACATGTCATAATAACATGTAAATCAAACATAGAATTTGAACACATCATATTTGGGACATAAAAAGTAATCCTTTTTATTAATCTCACAAAGCTACTTACAATGAGACTGGTGACTGCTCCTCGAACCTGGTTCAGGATCCTCTTCACCAAGCTCCAAATTCCGCTTCCACATGTTTTTCTCCTCTTCACCTCTCTCTAGGGAATGGATTAGGCTAGTAATGGAGGAAAAAGGCTAGAATGAGGAATTCTGGCTCAAAACTCACAATGTGGATGCAAATTCTTGGGGCAAGGGGGGGAAGTGAAATGGGAAAAGTTTCATTGTTCTTATGCTTAAATTTTGAATGAGACCCTAACACTTTCTTTTATATCCTAAAAATATAGTTATTTGATTGGGTGATGGGCTATGGGTGGTCAATTGGTTGGGAAACTACCCAAAATCTCGTATATCGTTACAACTTTTTTTATTTTTACAACTTTTGTGAGTATACATAGGTTGTAATGGTGCAACTAGCATATGTACTCATGCATTAATGGTTTAGCTAGCATAGACACATGGGAAGTAGTGGTGCATGGCATATACATATTCAAAAATAATGGTTTTTAAGAAGAGATTTCAGTGATGGCTTGGAAAAAATGGCAAGTAAGAAGGCCTGATGTGAGGTATGCATATGTGGTGCAATTTACGGTTACAACACTCCTACTTTTGATGGAGAGCACCAGAAGGAGGAAGACACTGAGACATGGCTTCTTGGCATGAGGAAATATTTCCAACTGCAGAATTACTGCTCTCATGCAGAAGGAAGAATTGCAATGTATCAACTAAAATGAAAAGCATCCATGTGGTGGGATCAACTTATGCAAGTACAACATATCAAAGAGAAGAATGTTACCTGGAGGGAATTCAAGAAACACTTTGAAAATAAATACTTAACTAAGAGCTACTATGAAAGAAATATGAAAGAGTTCTTTGAACTCAAATTGGGAAGCATGACTATAGATGAATATGAAAGAAGATTCCTAGAGTTTTTGAAGTTTGTATCTTTCATCAAAGACAAGACTGTCAACATACAAAGATATTTGAGTGGACTACCAGCTTTCCTTAGTGACAAGATCCAATATGATGATCCTAGAACTATGGAAGAAACCATAAGGAGAGAGAAATTCTTGTATGATCAGCATAAAGGAAAGCCTACTTTCCAAATAGCTTGGGAAGACCATAAGAAGTTTAAAAGGGAACAACGGTAGAAGGGGAAAAAGCCACCCTTTTTCAAGAATAGTCCTCAAAGACAACTAGTTTTTAGAGAGCCAAAGATGGTTGAAGTAGGTGGACAAAGTCCAAGACAACAACCTATGCAATGTTGGGGTTGTAAAGGGGATCACAAGTATATAGATTTCCCTCACAGAAGTGACAAAGTGAGAGTTGTCCATAATGTTCGGAAAGCAAAAACAGTGGAGGAAATGGGTAGTAGAGTACTGAGGATCTATGAAGCCCTGGACAACAAGCAAGTTGAGTTTCAATCACACATGATTGAAGCTGAAGGTATGATCAATAACCATGACTTTACTATTTTAATTGATTCAAGGGCTAGTCATAGTTATATAGACCCCAAGGTAGTGGAAAGGTTGCAATTGCCAAGAAGCAAGAATGTGAAATCTTGGTTGGTGTAGCTAGCTACATAAGCCAAGATAAAGGTTGTTGAGTTGGTTAAATCATGTCCAGTGGGCATGAATGGATTGAGTACCAAGACAGATTTGAACATCTTTCCTTTGGGGTCATATGATTGCTTGATTGGTATGGTCTGGTTGGACCAACACCATTCCATATTAGAATTCCATAACAAGGGATTCACTTGCCTAGATGAGGAAGGAAATCAGAAAACAATCCAAGGAATACCCAGGGCAGTTACTATCCAAGAAATCTCAGCAATGTAGCTAAAGAAGTGTTTCGGGAAGGGATGTCCAATATTTGCAACCCATATGGAGGAAGAATCTAAGTATAAGGTTCCAAATCCGGAGGATTATGCAGTCCTTGAGGATTTTGAGGATGTGTTCAAGGAGGTACCAAGACTACCTCCAAATATATATTGATTTCTCTATAAATCTGATGCCTGGAGCAGCTCTGGTGTCGAATACTCCCTATAGAATGAGTACACCAGAGTTGAAGGAATTGCAAATGCAGATTGAAGAACTTGTGAAGAAGGGGTATAGACTCCCAAGTGTGTCACCTTGGGGTGACCCAGTCTTGTTCATGAAGAAGAAAGATGGTACATTGAGATTGTGCATTGATTTTAGACAGTTGAACAAAGTGACTATAAAGAACAAGTATCCTTTGCCAAGGATCGATAATCTCTTTGATTAGTTGAAGGATGCAAAGATATTCTCATAGCTAGATCTCAGGACAGGATATCATCAGGTAAGGATTAAAGAGGAAGATATCATCAAGACATCCTTCAGGACAAGGTATGGTCATTATGAGTTCACAGTGGTGCCATTTGGGTTATCAAATGCACCAACTATTTTTATGTGCTTAATGAATGGTGGTTTCCAGGAATATTTAGACCATTTTGTCATTGTTTTTTTGGATGACATTATTTTATATTCCAAGTCGGAAGAAGAGCATGAGAAAAATTTGAGGATGGTGTTGCAAGTGCTAAGAGAACATTATTTGTATGACAAATTGATCAAGTGCTCATTTTATCAAAACAAAATTCACTATTTGGGGCATATCATAAATGAGGATGGGATAGTAGTAGACCCTGAAAAGATAGAAGCCATTAGAGAATGGTCAGTGCCAAAGAATGCGATAGAATTCAGATTCTTCATGGGTCTAGCTGGCTATTTCATAAGGTTCATTGCAGGATTTTCAAGAATAGCTCACCCCATCACTTCCTTGCAAAGGAAGGGGAAGAAATTTCAATGGACAGAAGAATGTGAAAGAAGCTTCCAGCGATTGAAGAAACTGTTAACCAGTGCTCCAATTATGAGGATTGTAGATCCAAATGAAGACTTCATCGTATGCACAGATGCATGTAAAGAAGGACTGGGTGGAGTCCTCAGTCAAAATTGATTTTTTGTATGTTACGAGTCAAGTAATTTGAAGGAACATGAAAGGCTCTATGCCACTCACGATTTGGAGTTGGCGGCCATAGTGCACACCTTGAAGAAGTGGAGGCACTACCTCATGTGAAATAAGTTTGAGCTGAGGACATACCATAATGGTCTAAAATATCTGTTTGATCATCCTACTCTAAATTCCATGCAGAGTAGGTGGTTGGAATTCCTCTATGAGTATGACTTTGATATCAAGCACATCAAAGGAAAGGAGAACAAAGTGGTTGATGCACTCAATAGAAGAGTGCATGAAATACATCCTACATCCATTAGCATGTATCAAATGGATGTTAAAGGCATAATTTTGGAAGATGTAAAATCCGATTTGCAGTATAAGGAATTGGTAACAAAATTGCACCAAGGTAAAATGCAGCAGAAAGTTGAATATTATAAATTGGGAATTGATGGAGTTCTCTGGTACAAAAAAATAGTTTATGTACCCAATTCTCCTAAATTGAGGAGTGAAATTTTGAAATAAATGTACAATGTACCTTATGCAGACACCCAGGATATAAAAAACCAATTTCCTCAGTCAAGAGCCAATTTTATTGGCCAGGGATGAAGAAGGAGACTGTTGAATACATAGCTAAAATCTTAGAATGTCAAAGGGTCAGGGCTGAGCATAGACACCGAGCTGGATTACTGCATCCATTATCTATTACTAAGTGAAAGTGGGAAGTGGTGACAATGGATTTCATCACAGGATTACCCAAAACAAACAAGCAACATGATTCCATCATGGTTATGGTGGATAAGTTTACTAAAGATGCCCATTTTATTCCATTGAAGACTACTCACAAAGAATCTAATGTTGTTGATATCTATATGAGGGAAGTAGCACGATTGCATGGAATACCCAAGAAAATTGTGTCTAAAAGAGACCCAAAATTTACCTCAAAGTTTTGGAGAGGGTTATTCAAGGGGTTTGGAATGAACCTGAACTTCATCACAGCCTATCATCCTAAGTCTGATGGGAAAACAAAAAGGGTGAACCAAGTGATAAAGGACATGATAAGGAATGGAAAACCCGTCTAAATGGGAGGATTATCTACACTTGGTATAATTTTCTTACAACAACGGGTATCAAGCATCACTGAAGATGAGATCATTCGAAGCACTTTATGGCAGAAAGTGAAACACACCAGTGAGTTGGGACAACCAAACTGATAGAGAAATAATTGGGCCAAAGTTTCTCAAGGAAATGGAAGAGAAAATGTTGAAGATTAAGCAGAATTTGAAGGTTTCCCAAGAGAGGAAGAAAATTTATGCTGATAAGAACATAACCCACAGGGAGATTAAAGTGGGTGATCATGTTTTCTTGAAAGTGAAAGCCAACAAAAGTTCCCTGAAGCTAGGAAATTGTTCCAAGTTGGCAACCAGATATTGTGGACCATTTGAAATCCTAGAAAGGATTGGACCAGTTGCTTATATGCTTTCATTTACGACATCCATGACTGTTCATAATGTATTTCATGTTTCATTTCTCAAGAAGTATATACTTTATCCTAATCATGTGATTGATTGGAATGTGATTCAGGTGGAGTTAGAAGGCACCTTGCAAGTGCATCTGGTGCGCATAATGGACAGGAAGAGAAAGCAGCTCTGGAATCGAGCCATAGGGCTTGTAAAGGTCTAGTGGACCTAGTACGATCATGAGGACATGACATGGGAGCATGAGGATGCTATGTGGGCGGAATACCCGCATCATGTTTCAATATTTTTCAATATTTTTGATGTTGTATAAATAAGTTTCACTGAGGACAGTGCAAAAATAAGGGGAGGGGATTGTAATATCCCCAAGGACGAGCCCCAATAGTATTTATGAATTGTAACATGTTTTGTATGATGGTGAGCCAAGAAATTATAAGTTGATAGGATTATGTGTTTATTAGGACGGAGAGCCTAGGTGTTAAAGGCCAGGAACCAGTTTTTTACATGTAAATATTCATGTTATTAATATAAAAACATCGTTGCGTGTAGACCGACCACGAAGAAAGAGTATGGGAGACTAATATACACTAGGTTGGGTAAGGGAGAGGGGGATGAGAGGATGGAAATAGGGACTAATCTTAAGATATTAAGTCCAAGAATAATTTATTATTATTCTAAATGTTAATAGAAGGATATGATTATATCCTAAGTTCCTTTGGGAAGAGGGAATGACTTCCAAATGGAAAGGAACATGCTTCATGAGTGACATATGTCATCTTAGGCACATGCAATTTTAAATGGAAATTATTTTTGCTTGGATGGGGACTCACGGAGGTTCAGGGACACACCATTGATTCTCACCATTCAAGCCATTCTCACGATTCTCTAACTAGTCAACCACCTTTATCCTAACAAGTTCACTCACACACTGGTATTTTTGAGAGTCATACTCTACCTTACCCGAGTGCAGTTTTTTCCTTTGCCCTTTTCTGTTTGTATTGGGAGATGGATAGAAGAAACAGGTTGACAAACCTGTAGTTTGAAAAGGCGGGTTTCCAGGCCCGTAGATTGAAGAGGCAGGTTGTCAGGCCTGTGAGAAACTCTCTCTAGGTGAGAGAGTGTGGTGAGGAAGTGAATTCTCCTGGAGGGAGTCTAGTAGCAGCTACAAAGTTCTGAGAGTTCATTTCTAGCCTGTTGATGAAGCCTGGGAAGGGAGGTGGAGTAGCTGATGAAATGTGAGACAATGAAGGTGTATACTCCTAGGGTGGGACATGCATGTGGGGAATGAGATTTTGTGAGAAGTGGGCATAAGTGGCTCCTAAGAGAATCCTTTTTGTTGAATTGTGTGACTTCCTGTTGGCCTTACCAGACCTAGGAATCCCTTTATCGGTGGAGTTTAGTCCCATCTCATGGGTGACCCACTGCTGAGAGTTATGATCAGTGTGGTCTAAGGTTGGAGGTTCGTGGAAGGTCTACACACAGTCGGTGGTCTTCAAAATCCAAAGATAAGTATCAATTATGTGTTTAATGATGTATGTTGTGCATGTATGTGATTCTTACAATGTTATCATGTGCTTTTGTTGTATGTATGATTTACGGTCAATTTCGCATGAGTTAGTATGATAGTAGTATATTCTATTGCCCTTTATTTCATTAGAATGCATATAATATATATGTACTCTGGGATGAACAATTAATATACTACCAGAGCTTAGCAGTCTGTTGGTGGTGTTACATGGCCCAACCTGGGTGGTTGGGGCTGCCACAAAATGGTATTACAATGAAATTCCAAAGTGACGTTTTTGGACCTGTTGGTGGTTGTGGACGTTACACTACCTCT
This sequence comes from Picea mariana, assembly GCA_032191745.1. Classification (NCBI taxonomy): domain Eukaryota; kingdom Viridiplantae; phylum Streptophyta; class Pinopsida; order Pinales; family Pinaceae; genus Picea; species Picea mariana. The sequence continues at coordinate 65,980 of JASDQU010504434.1, read as the reverse complement.
GTATCCTCCATCACACTGCACTCCATGATGAATCTGATCTGACATATGTTAATTCTGCAAAAATTTGCAACCAATAGAACTTTTCCAGGCTAATTGTTCTTAATAATTTCATGAACCATTCTGATTCATTAATATATATCAAAATTTGTTTTTGATGATTTCCTAAGAAATTGATTGTTCAGATACAATATTTTGGGTGAACAATTATATTCTATTCTTCAATACCTTTCCAATGGCTATTTCCATGATCAATTATGAGTTTTGAGGAGAAAGTTATGGATATTTGAACAATTTGTCCTTTTAGTGATGAAATCATGTACATGGATTCTTCCAACTCAGAGTCAAATTGGATCTTGGATCCATGATGGATCCATTCTTCAGGTTTACAGGCCTTCCTTACTTCTTTATATGTAGGTCTATACAATTTAAAATCCCATGGGCTCCTTCTCTAAGACATTTCCTTTTCTTAAGAAACATTTTTGGGTGCTAGCCACTTTCCTTCGGCCCCCAAATTCATGTGACCACGTGATGTGACCCAACACTAACAACTAGGTTCTTATCCTATGCTTCGGGGCTCCAGAACTTAGGGGATTCAGAGGATCTGCCTCTATTACAATACAATTCCCCCGAACACCTATTCTTTAAATACTCAGAGGATGTACAAATTAGTGGTCCTCATTCCTTCTTTAAATATACTGTGGATAGGAGCTCCGGGACTCTGAGATTCAATGGTTTTCAGAAATACAAACTTTCAAATACCCTAGAACACTGAATTTGAGAACTCGTGAAGGATGGTGGATCAACATTCTACAACTTCACAACATACAATGACTCAAATTTAATACGGAACTCTGGGATTCAGGGATTTCCAAGAACTTATTCACAGATCTCTTGGAGTGTCGAATTACCAAAGATCCTCTACTTCCTCCATGTGTCTTCTCCCAATCAACCCACCTGTAACTCAAATTCCTCATAGTACTACTTCTCCAGACCTTGGGATCTGGCGCCATGCATCCCCTATCATCAACGGTCAAGATGGACTCTGGAAGTCCTTGACCTCAACTATTATACCTTGAATTTCCCAGACCATGGGATCTATTTCTGTGTGTCCTCTCCTGATGAATGGTGAGGATTTAATCTTCTCTTTAGAGCTTCAGGGGTTTTTCATTCCTCTCACTTCATTCCTTCTAAACATCAAATTGGACTACTCCTGGGGTCCACTTAGTACTGCACACACAGGTGCTACATGGAAGATCCCAAGAAGTGGACGCGTGGCCCAATATGAGGGGTGACATGTGTCAAGTTCTAACTAGAAAAAACATCCTTTCAAAAGCACATAAAACACTGACACATGGCATGCATATTGTGTTTCCACATCACCCCAGGTGACGTCACCAAGCCATCTCACTTCGGTGCTTTGTGAATTTGGAACTTCGGGACTTTAGGACTCCAGGACTTCATAGGTACAGAAGTTCTTCAAACAGTTTTCACTCAAATGACAAACTCCCAAAATTCTTAACATTTTCAGGTCCATGTAGTACAGTTGTCACCAATCAAGGTGGTGACATGTGGCCCCACCATCGAATGACACGTGTCAAGTCCCAATTGATACTAAGGGCCTATCAAAAATACAAAAACAAGTGACATGTGGTAGACCTAGGTAGTTCCACGCCACCCTAGGTGATGTCATCATGCCACATCATATCCGGTGCATCGTGTTATCACCTTAACAATTTTTATATCAAGATCTAAAATTTTTTGAGATTCAGTGAGATGTTATACCACAGTAGAGGCATGATAGTTTAGGGCTCTCGGTTATAACTAGAGGCATATATAGCGGAGGGGGGAAGGGAGTAGCTCGAAAAATTGTTGATTTTGAAGAATCCCAGATCCATAGTCGAGGCTCGCATCAGACCAACGCATAACACGGAACTTAATGTTGCAAAGGCAGACTATGAAAAACCATTATGGTTTTGATGGGGAACACGTGGATCTCTTACTCATGCATCACGATAGACAATGAATTTCCCGAAACCACTTTTCCTATGGCCTCGATGTCACGTGGTTCAAAATGTCACATCAATAACTCGTGGGGAGGATGGCGGTTGGTCAGATCACCTCACATCACCGGGCCAGGCACTCTCCCAGATGACGTGCCAAAAGGACATCATCGCATAACTAACTTGAGGCCCATCATTCAAAGTTGATTGATGAAGCATGGCATACCAGTGTACTGTGACAGTAATTCATGATTAAAGTATAAAAAAGCATTAAGTATCATATATGAAATCATTTTATCTTATTTTGGGAAATTTCCATCTTATGCGTAAGGAAAACAAGCTCGACCTGTGTTCCTGAGTTATGTAATTTCAAAGGGTGGCCAAATCAAGGTCTGTGCAAAGTTTGAAAGGTATTGATAATACTCATCAAATGGTGTCTGGTGCGACTGGGTTCTAAATTAATGTACCAAGGAGGTTGATAAGTAAGAAAAAAAGATGGGTCTTACAGATATTGGCAATTAAATTTCACAATGAACCTGAAACTAAGACAGAGTTGGGAGTAAAATTAAACCCCTTTATGAGGGATCTCATCATAAATGAATGTACGGACAACACCTGCCACTCAGATGAAAAGAAGAAGAGGAGAAAAAGGTGGAGGACAGAGGCCAAAATCTAGATGACAGAGAGTGTCAGAGAAAATCTCGATTGGTGAAGTACCCTAGAAGAGGAAATCGCCAAGCTAAGGTGAATCCTTAGGTGAAATTTTGGTGTATTTCAGAAAGTTTTGGATAGATGTCGGCTTAAGAAAAGGGAGTCTTGATATCACAGACTGATTACTAATGGTCCCTTTAAATAGTATAACTATTCTTCCTTTTTGTAACTTGTATATATTTTTGAATTATGAGGAAGTCAAAACGTTTTAAATTCCACATGACATTCCTCTATGTATGCTTGGCCTCATGGGTATATAAACATGGAGAAAGGAGGAGATTTCCCTCTATGCAGGAAAACTTTGTAAATTTCTGGGATTGAATTTAATACATATGCAGAAGCATTTTGAACTATTCATGAAAAGATTCTAACAGATGGTGATATGAGTTTTGTTTCCTTTCATCGTATGTATTTCCTGTGTTCTGTCATTTAATTCATATTCTATTTTGTTTAAATTGGAGGGTTCAAAGGCCCATAATTCATCTTGTGATGCTCTCAGCTTAAGCAATTTAAATTATGTGATTGTCTTCTTAACTTATTCAAAATTCATTTAAGCAATGCTCTGATACAATTATTTGTCTTCTTTATCTTCCTACACATATTTTTATTTCAAGAATAACTCAGATAAATTTCCTTATTTAGCCTTTTCCCTCTGGAGAGTTCTATTGACCGATGCATTGTTTTCGTTCACTTTCATAATTTTGACTCCATAGCCCATAGTGTTCCCCCCTTCTTTACCATCAACTTTATTAAAAATACTATAAACAAACCAAATCTAGCCACCGATTTCCATAGATATACCCAGTGACATGAGAGATCCCTCTCTGAGTTGAGCAGGCTAGTGCCTCAACTCTAAAGTTGGTTGCAATAGTTACCCCTGTCGTATGTTTTGACAGGCGGGCAGATTTACAGGGTGCTAACATTCTAGCGCCGTTTTCGGGGATCAAAATGGAAAATTTTTCCATGGGAAGAATGACATGGTTGAGTACTAAGGTCTGAGAGCGGCAGACACTTAGGCACACATTGGTTGTATTCCTACTCTGGCGATTCCACATTGGTTTGAAGGAAGCTCCACTAATAAAAGAATCTTGAATTTCCTAGAGTCGACTCTGCTCTCAATGCTTCAAGCGCAATACAAAGACTTTATTGAAAGGTGAAGCCCCTTGACAGGGACGAGGAAAGGCATCATGAGGGAAAACAAGTACTCAAAATGGGACCTCTTACAAATCATTTTACTTTTCATTTTAGGTTTCCTTTGCTCCTTCCTTGAATATGCTAAATGAACTTTCTTTTACCTATTGTACTTTAATAGTGATCAGGAAAGACTTGCAATTGTATTTCCTCCTCTATATGTTGCACATGCATACCTTCACCTTGTCGTTGGTTCTAATAAAAAGTTTTCACCTGGTCCACACATTGATAGTGACCAAGTTGATGAATCCCGTGAGACTCAGAACAATGTTTCCGCCATTGTTCTTGGTCCAACAACCCCTAAGGCTCGACATAGGTATATACCCTTAAAGCTACCCAAAACCCTTCATTATTTACCTCCAAATTACTATGAGTACCTATCTGTGTTCGATAGAGAATCATATATCATCTCGGCTGAAAATCACAGTCAAGGGTTTGAGCATTTTATAGATTTATTCGAGATTTACTATGATGATGTCTGTATGATATTTTTATCTCAATCCTTGAAAGGAGACACCAAAAATTGGTTCAAACATTTACATCCAGAGACCATCAGCTCATGGGTAGAATTGAAGAAGGTCTTCTTAAAGTTTTGGGGCAAAGAGAAATCCTTAGAGCGACAACTCAATGAGTTTTATACCTTGAAAAGACACAACAATGAAGCCATTTTGTGTTCAGTAGAAATTTCTCTAACATCTATTATAATTTTTCTGAAGAAATTCAACCTTCTGAAGCTACTGCCATGCTCCATTATGCAACTACACTTCATCCAAAGTTTTCTTTCCTCCTGATGGAAAGAAGACCTGAGTCCTTACAACAAATGTTTAGTGATGCTCAGGACATTCAACACAACATCCAAGAATGTAATCTGATCTAGAATGAGGAGTTGAATGCTCAAGAGCATGAAAACAAATGTGAATAGGAAATAGTTGATTGGAATTTTGAGCATAGAGTATACAATATCATAGGTTATCATCGGACCAACGAATAGCATGGAACTTAACGTCGCGAACGCAGACCGGGAAAAACCATTATGGTTTTGATGGGGAACACGTGGATCTCTTACTCACGCATCATGACAGACAACAGATTTCTCGAAACCACTTTTCTTATGGCCTCGATGTCATGTGGTTCAAAATGTCACATCGATAACTCGAGGGGAGGATGGCAGTTGGTCAGATCACCTCACATCACTGGTCTAGGCACTCTCCCAGATGACGTGCCAAAATGACATCATTGCATAACTAACTCAAGGCCCATCATTCGAAGTTGATTGATGAAGCATGGCATACCAGCGTACTGTGACAGTAATTCATGATTAAAGTAAAAAAACCATCAAGCATCAGATATGAAATCATTTTCTCTTATTCTGGGAAATTTCCATCTTATGCATAAGGAAAGAAAGCTCGACCTATGTTCCTCAGTTATGTAATTTCAAAGGGTGGCCAAATCAAGGTCTATGCAAAGTTCTAAAGGTATGGATAATACTCATCAAATGGTGTATGGTGCGAATGGGTTCTTAACTAATGTACCAAGGAGGTCGATAAGTAAGAAAGAAAGATGGGTCTTGTAGATATTGGCAACTAAATTTCACACCGAACCTGAAACTAAGACAGGGTCGGGAGTAAAACTAAACCCCTTTATGAGGGATCTCATCATAAATGAAGGTGTGAACAACACCTGCTACTTAGATGGAAAGAAGAAGAGGAGAAAAAGGTGGAGGACAGAGGCCAAAACCCAGATGACAGAGAGCGTCAGAGAAAATCTCGATTGGTGGAGCACCCTGGAAGAGGAAATCGCCAAGCTAAGGTGAATCCTCGGGTGAAATTTTGGTGTATTTCAGAAAGTTTTGGATAGATGTCGGCTTAAGAAAAGGGACTCTTGATATCACAGACCGGTTACTAACGGTTCCTTTAAATAGTATAACTATTCTTCCTTTTTGTAACTTGTATCTATTTTTAAATTATGAGGAAGTCAGAACGTTTTAAATTCCACACGACATTCCTCTATATATGCTTGGCCTCATGGGTATAGAAAAATGGAGAAAGGAGGAGCCTTCCCTTTGTGTAGGAAAACTTTGTAAATTTATGGGATTGAATTGAATACATATGCAAAAGCATTTTGAACTGTTCATGAAAAGATTCTAATGGATGGTGATATGAGTTTTGTTTCCTTTCATTGTATGTATTTCCTATGGCCTGTCATTTCATTCATATTCTCTTTTGTTTAAATTAGAGGGTTTAAAGGCCCAAAATTCATCCTGTGATGCTCTCGTCTTAAGCAATTTAAAATATGTGATTGTCTTCTTAACTTATTCAGAATTCATTTCAACAATGCTCTGATACAGTTATTTGTCTTCTTTATCTTCCTACACATCTTTTTATTTCAAGAATAACTCAGATTCATTGCCTTATTTAGCCTTTGTCCTCTGGAGAGTTCTATTGACCGATGCATTGTTTCCGTTTATTTCTAGCGCTGTTGTCGGGGATCAAAAATGAAAATTTTTCCATGGGAAGAACAGCATGGTTGATTTCTAAGGTCTGAGAGCGGCATCCACTTAGGCACACATTGGTTGTATTCCTACTCTGGTGACTCTACATTGGTTTGAAAGCAACTCCACTAATAAAAGAATCTTGAATTTCCAAGAGGCGACTCTGCTCTTAATTCTTCAAGCACAAGACAAAGACTTTGTTGAAAGATGAAATGCCTTGACATGGGCGAGGAAAGGTATCATGAGGGAAAACAGGTACTCAAAATGGGACCTCTTACAAAGCATTTTACTTTTCATTTTAGGTTTACTTTGCCCCTTCCTTGAATATGCTAAATGAACTTTCTTTTACCTATTGTACTTTAATAGTGATCAGGAAAGACTTGCAATTGTATTTCCTCCTCTATACGTTGCACGTGCATACCTTCGCCTTATCGTTGGTTCTGATAAAAAAATTTCACTTGGGCCACGTAATGATAGTGACGAAGTTGATGAATCTCGTGAGACTCAGACCAATGTTTCCCCCACTGTTCTTGGTCCAACAACCCCTAAGGCCTGACATAGGTATATACCCTTAAAGCTACCCCAAACCCTTCATTATTTACCTCCAAATTACTATGAGTACCTACTTGTGTTCGACGGAGAATCAGATATCATCTCGGATCAAAATCACATTCAAGGGTTTGAGCATTTTATAGATTTATTCGAGATTGACTATGATGATGTGTGTATGATATTTTTATCTCAATCCTTGAAAAGAGACACCAAACATTGGTTCAAACATTTACATCCAGAGACCATCAGCTCATGGGTAGAATTGAAGAAGGTATTCTTAAAGTTCTGGGGCAAAGAGAAATTCTTAGAGAGACAACTCAATGAGTTTTATACCTTGAAAATACACAACAATGAAGCCATTTCTATGTTCAGTAGAAAGTTCTCTAGCATCTATTATAATTTTTCCGAGGAAATTCAACCCTCTGAAGCTACTGCCATTCTCCATTATGAAACTACACTTCATCCAAATTTTTCTTTCCTCCTGATGGAAAGAAGACCGAAGTCCTTACAACAAATGTTTAGTGATGCTCAGGACATTCAACACAACATCCAAGAATGTAATCTGATCCAGAATGAGGAGTTGAATGCTCAAGAGCATGAAAGAAAATGTGAACAGGAAATAGTTGATTGGAATTTTGAGCATAGAGTAGACAATATCATAGGTTCTCATTGGACCAACGAATAACACAGAACTTAATGTTGTGAAGGCAGACCGGGAAAAACTGTTAGAATGTAGAAGATAGTGTGCTCATTTTACCATTGACAATACCCTTGTCACCCAACCATAGGCCAAAGCCACCCTCCGAGGACCTTAACCTTGACTGAGAATTACTCCAGAAGCAAACCCTTAGCTAGATAGACAAACAAAGGTTAGTGCAACACAAAGAGATGATTAGATAGTCCAAACCCTAGCCAAGAGATAGTCCAAACCAAAACAGAAAACTGGTTGCTACAGCAGCTGCACCTGTAGCTCTCCTCCACACGTGCACACCAAACTAGGAACTACAGTGTGTACCAGTTGCTACTCTGCATTTCTGAGATTTGACAAAATGAAAACTAGCACCCCGTATTTATAGTAATCTGGCAAAATTTACCAGGGCCGACTTCTCTTTCTGCGTTCCTATCTGTTTAGTATATTATTAATATTTTTGGCCGACTTCTTCTCTTGGAGGCTAATAACCTAATATAAATTATCTTCTTGAGCCGACAAGACTTCTAGGGTTATTAGCCAACTCATTAGGGTTTCTCTTGCTTTCCAGAGTCTTCTATTCTCGGCAGGTTCACACGTGGAGGTAAATGCCTCCCACAGCTAGCATAATATCAACACTCCCTCCTACCTAGGGAGGTATTGTAGGTAATGGTCTTGAGCACAAAAAACATACCATTTACTCGGTAGCATCAACATAGTCGTTTAGACTATCTCATGAATAGATCATGAGCATCACCATCACCATCAACTACATCATCTCTCAAAACCATACTTCATATGATTAATAAGACATGATGTTGGATAAGTCACTCATACCATAGAGTGACACAAGAGTCATTCTTATAATATAGAGGAGTAAATGCTCTGAACCATTTTCTGTCTGGAAAATCTCTGTTCATCATTCGTCTGGATGATGATTATCTCCAATAAACTGTTGATAGTATTCAAGGCAATTAGAAAAAAAATAGAACACAACTGTGTCTATCCATAGTAATACATAACTATAATCCAGTGGTTCACTACCACACCAAGTAACACACAAGTACTTGATCAACAACG
>JASDQU010504434.1:33418-45698 GCA_032191745.1 Picea mariana | reverse complement strand
ATGATATCTAACACTTTATTCTTGGAAAGGATGAGGTCAATTCTTGTCTTCCATTCTTTGAAGCTAGAGGCTCCATCTAACTTTTTCTTAGACTTCATAGAGTTAGTCATGGCTTGCTTGACTTGGTCAAACCCTAGATTTGACCAGAAATTCAAACTTCACGTCTTAGCTTGCTGAGAGTGTCAAAAGATGCGCTAGGATAGAGCACACTGATCTATCCAGAGATTAGGTCAATCAATTCAGTTAAGGTGCCTCAACAAGAGGATTAGGGTTTCTGCAACTGCTCTTTCTAGTAACCCTAGCGGAAGTGTCTTGGAAGCTACTTCTGCTAGTAACCCTAGCGACAGTTCCTCAGCGAGCTCAATATCTTAGTGGTTGTGTTTCCTTCTAGTGTTTAGACTGAATGAAGGAGGTGTGGGCTCATAACCTATTAGAATGTAGAAGATAGTGTGCTCATTCTACCATTGACAATACCCTTGTCACCCAACCATAGGCCAAAGCCACCCTCCGAGCACCTTAACCTTGACCGAGAATTACTCCAGAAGAAAACCCTAGGCTAGATAGCCAAACAAAGGGTAGGACAACACAAAGAGCTGATCAGATAGTCCAAATCCTAGCCAAGAGATAGTCCAAACCAAAACAAAAAACTGGTTACTGCAGCAGCTGCACTTGCATCTCTCCTCCACACGTGCACACCAAAATGGGAACTGCAGTGCGCACCAGTTGCTACTCTGCAATTATGAGATGTGACAAAATGAGAATTGGCACCCTCTATTTATAGTAATCTGGCAGACTTTACTGGGGCCGACTTCTCCTTCTGGGTTCCTGTATGTTTAGTATATTATTAATATTTCTGGCCGAATTCTTCTCTTGGAGGCTAATAACCTAATATAAATTATCTTCTTGAGACGAAAATACTTCTAGGGTTATTAGCCAACTCATTAGGGTTTCTCTTGCTCCCCAGAGTCTTCTATTCTCATCAGGTTCACATGTCGAGGTAAATACCTCCCACAGCTACCATAATATCAACAAAAACCATTATGGTTTTGATGGGGAACACGTGGATCTCTTACTCACGCATCACGGAAGACAACGGATTTCCAAAAACCACTTTTCCTATGGCTCCGATTTCATGTGGTTCAAAATGTCACATCAATAACTCACGGGGAGGATGGCGGTTGGTTAGATCACCTCACATCACCGATCCAGGCACTCTCCCAGATGATGTGCCAAAAGGATGTCATCACATAACTAACTCGAGCCCATCATTCGAAGTTTATTGATGAAGTGTGGCATACTAGCATACTGTGACAGTAATTTATGATTAAAGTACAAAAAACCATCAAGTATCAGATATGAAATCATTTTATCTTATTCTGGGAAATTGCCATCTTATGTGTAAGGAAAACAAGCTCGACCTGTGTTCCTAAACTATGTAATTTCAAAGGGTGGCCAAATCAAGGTCTCTGCAAAGTTTGAAAGGTATGGATAATACTCATCAAATGGTGTCTAGCGCGACTGGGTTCTCAACTAATGTACCAAGGAGGTCGATAAGTAAGAAAGAAATATGGGTCTTGCAGATATCGATGACTAGATTTCACACCGATCCTGAAACTAAAACAGAGTCGGGAGTAAAATTAGACCCCTTTATGAGGGATCTCATCATAAATGAATGTGCGGACAACACCTGCCACTGAAATGCAAAGAAGAAGAGGAGGAAAAAGGTGGAGGACAGAGGCCAAAACCCAGAGGACAGAGGCCAAAACCCAGATGATAGAAACATGGAGAAAGGAGGAGCCTGCCCTCTGTGTAGGAAAACTTTGTAAATTTCTGGGATTGAATTGAATACATATGCAGAAGCATTTTGAACTGTTCATGAAAAGATTCTAACGGATGGTGATATGAGTTTTGTTTCCTTTCATCGTATGTATTTCCCGTGGCCTATCATTTCATTCATATTCTCTTTTGTTTAAAGTGGAGGGTTTAAAGGCCCAGAATTCATCCTGCGACACTCTCGGCTTAAGCAATTTAAATTATGTGATTGTCTTCTTAACTTATTTAGAATTCATTTCAGCAATGCTCTGATACAACTATTTGTCTTCTTTATCTTCGTACACATCTTTTTATTTCAAGAATAACTCAGATTCATTGCCTTATTTAGCCTTTGTCCTCTAGAGAGTTCTATTGACCGATGCATTATTTCCGTTCACTTTCAGAATTTTGACTCCATAGCCCATAGTGTTCCCCCCTTCTTTACCATCAACTTTATTAAAAAACCTCTAAACAGACCAAATCTAGCCATCAATTTCCATAGATATACCTAGTGACACGAGAGATCCCTCTCTGAGTTGAGTAGGCTAGTGCCTCAACTCTAAATCTCGTTGCAACAGTTACCCCTATCGTATGTTTTGATAGGCAAGAAAATTTGCAGGGTGCTAACATTCTGGCATCGTTGTCGGGGATCAAAATTGAAAATTTTTCCATGGGAAGAACGACATGGTTGAGTTCTAAGGTCTGAGATCGGCAGACACTTAGGCACACATTGGTTGTATTCGTACTCTGGCGACTCCACATTGGTTTGAAGGAAACTCCACTAATAAAAGAATCTTGAATTTCCAAGAGGTGACTCTGCTCTCAATGCTTCAAGCGCAATACAAAGACTTTACTGAAATATGAAACCCCTTGACAGGGGCGAGGAAAGGCATCATGAGGAAAAACAGGTACTCAAAATGGGACCTCTTACAAAAAATTTTACCTTTCATTTTAGGTTGCCTTTGCTCCTTCCTTGAATATGCTAAATGAACTTTATTTTACCTATTGTACTTTAATAGTGATCAGGAAAGACTTGCAATTGCATTTCGTCCTCTATACGTTGCACGTGCATACCTTCACCTTGTCGCTAGTTCTGATAAAAAGTTTTCACCTGGGCCATGCAATGATATTGACCAAGTTGATGAATCCCCTGAGACTTAGACCAATGTTTCCCCCACTATTATTGGTCCAACAACCTCTAAGGCCTGACATAGGTATATACCCTTAAATCTATCCCAAACCCTTCATTATTTACCCCCAAATTACTATGAGTACCTACCTGTGTTTGACGAAGAATCAGATATCATCTCGGCTGAAGATCACATTCAAGGGTTTGATCATTTTATAGATTTATTTGAGATTGACTATGATGATGTGTGTATGATATTTCTATCTCAATCCTTGAAAGGAGACACCAAACATTGGTTCAAACATCTACATCCAAAGACCATCAACTCACGGGTAGAATTGAAGAAGGTCTTCTTAAAGTTCTAGGGCAAAGAGAAATCCTTAAAGCGAAAACTCAATGAGTTTTATACCTTGAAAAGACACAACAATGAATCCATTTATGTGTTCAGTAGAAATTTCTCTAGCATCTATTATAAGTTTTCCGAAGAAATTCAACCCTCTGATGCTACTGCCATGCTCCATTATGCAACTACACTTCATCCAATTTTTTCTTTCCTCCTAATGGAAAGAAGCCCTGAGTCCTTACAACAAATGTTTAGTGATACTCAGGACATTCAACACAACATCCAAGAATGTAATCCAATCCAGAATGAGGAGTTGAATGCTCAAGAGCATGAAATCAAATGTGAATAGGAAATAGTTGATTGGAATTTTGAGCATAGAGTAGACAATATCATAGGTTCTCTCGAAGTTTCCAATGGAAATGATTTTGCAAAGAACTATACTCCACTTGTTGAGAGAAGGGATGTTTATTTAACTTCTAATCCATCCCATGATAAGCAGGGGACTTATGATTTTATGTATTCATTTGTAGACAGTCAAGAAGACGAGTTTGCAAATCAGTTTTCTAAAGAACATGTTGACGTCCCAGAGTTGTTCTTGTTAGATGATATTGCATATACTATTGATTTACCTATATATGATGAATACGATGATGACTGTGATGATGACTCTTTAGAACAACAAATTGTATGTCCCCTATCAGAATTTTTCTTCTAGCAGTATAATGAAATGACTTAACCTACATATCATAGTTACAAAGAAGAAATTATTGAATTAGCTGAAGGGAATTCTTTACCTTTATGCTTTTCTTCATTAAAATTGTTGAAAGAAAATCCTAAGATCATCAATGAGGAGAGTAAAGTTGTTCTTATGAAAAACCACACTAAATTAATGAAGCAGAGTGACAAGATATCACAACACTCTTTTCATGTACCTAAAAACCCTATTACTTGCACTGAAATGAAGCCATCGATTGAGGATAAAATCAAAGATGGTTTCGAATCAGATAGGAAAACCCTACCATTATGTTTTGCTTCCTTTGAATTGTTGAAGAAAAATATTTGTAGCATTTTAGGTCAGGGATCCTCCGAGCATGAGCAGAGTGGTGATGAAAATATTATGAACGATCACATAAAGGGTCATGTCAGCTCAGATTCACAGTCTATGTTCAACTATCAACCTGAAAATGAAGAAGAAGTTGCTCCAGAAAGTATTGTTCAAGGTCATTTTCTCTCTCCCGAAATCAATATAGATTCTCAACATGAAAAAGTGTTTCAAAGTATTTTCTCTTCCCTTGATAATGACGTCGTGGTTCGATTTTTAAACAACATAGACATAGATGAAGATTCTGAAATTGCATCTATGGAAGTCTCCAAAAATAAAAAATAAAATGACATAGATTTTCAGGAAAGAGATGAGGCATTATATAACTCTTCCATTAGAAATACAACAAGATAGCGAGGGGGCAATGGTTTTATCTGAGTCATTTGAAAACTAGGGTTTTAAAAATTCATCCATAAGCATTCTAGAATATGAAATAGTGTGTGTTGTTAGCTTTTCACATTTGCTAGAAGATTATGAGAAGGAACTTATTTCAAGTAATTCGTTTGAAAGTCAAAATGGTTGTATTCAAACAAATTCACAAAAAATTAATAAAACCAAATCAAAGTTGTTTGATGAACAAGAGGATAGCCTTGATGCACACAATATGGCTATCATATTTGAAGATGTTCAAGAATGTATGAATATTTTTGTTGATATGCATGGAAAAGCAGACAAACCTATCATTGTCATTTCGTTTGAAAATGTTCTCAGAACATAAGAAATAGAGAAAAAACAACTAACGCTGATGAAAGAGGCTTGCCTTTCGGTTTTTTCTTAGTAAGGAGAAATGATTTTTCATGGTTTTTAAGGTCCGATGGTTATCCTACTACAGTCTTTAGTCAAGGATGAATTTGTTTCATTCATAAGCTCAGAATTTGGTTTCAATTTATTCTTTCAGCCGCCATCTTTTACATTTTTCTACCATCTTAAGAAAAATGTGGGCAAAGGAGAATCAGGAAACCAATTGCTTGATTGGATGCATTGGCACTTTAGCATCACTTGATTGAGTATCCATCCCAACATTTTTAGGGTAGGTAGGGATGTGAAAATAATCTTGTCGGTCAAGCATTTTTTAGTTTGAGTTTTCTAGTACTAAATACAGTCAATTTTCAATAATGTACTCGAAAGTCCCACACGTAGTTGGAAGCAGTGAATAGAGCTTGGCAGGAGCAGGGTACACACATGTTTTGGGAACAACCCCTAGATCAGCCACCGGGTCTACGATTTCTTTGCTACCTCTCTAGGAGGATAGCATCCCCAGTTGGAGCCAATGTTATCACCTTAACAATTTTTATATCGGGATCTAAACATTTCTGAGATTCAGCAAGATTCTATACCACAGTAGAGGCATGATAGTTTAGGGCACTCGGATATATCCCTTGGCATAATAGCGGAGGTGGGAAGGGAGTAGCTCGGTGGACTGTTGATTTTGACAAATCCTAGATCCACGATCGAGGCCTGCATCGAACCAACGAATAACACAGAACTTAATGTCATGAAGGTAGACTGGGAAAAACCATTATGGTTTTGATGGGGAACACGTGGCACTCTTACAAACGCATCAGGGAAGACAATAGATTGCCCGAAACCACTTTTCCTATGGTCCCAATGTCGCATGGTTCAAAATGTCACATCAATAACTCATGGGGAGGATGGAGGTTGGTCAGATCACCTCACATCACCAGTCCAGGAACTCTCCTAGATGACGTGCCAAAAGGATGCCATCGCATAACTAACTTGAGGCCCATCATTCGAAGTTTATTGATGAAGCATGGAATACCAGCGTACTGTGATAGTAATTCATGATTAAAGTACAAAAAACCATCAAGTCTCAGATATGGAATCATTTTATCTTATTGTGGGAAATTTCCATCTTATGCATAAGGAAAACAAGCTCGACCTGTGATCTTGAGTTCTGTAATTTCAAAGGGTGGCCAAATCAAGGTCTCTGCAAAGTTCGAAAAGTATGGATAATACTCATCAAATGGTGTCGCACACGACTGGGTTCTCAACTAATGTACCAAGTAGGTCGATAAGTAAAAAATAAAGATGGGTCTTGCAGATATTGGCGACTAAATTTCACACCGAACTGGAAACTAAGACAGAGTCAGGAGTAAAATTAAACCTCGTTATGAGGGATCTCATCATAAATGAACATGCAGACAACACCTGCCACCTAGCTGCAAAGAATAAGAGGAACAAAAGGTGGAGGACAGGGACAAAACCTAGATGACAGAGAGCGTCGAAGAAAATCTCAATTGGTGGAGTACCCTGGAAGAGGAAATCACCAAGCTAAGGTGAATCCTTAGGTGAAATTTTGGTGTATTTCAGAAAGTTTTGGATATATGTCGGCTTAATAAAAGGGAGTCCTGATATGACAGACAGGTTACTAATGGTCCCTTTAAATAGTATAACTATTCTTCCTTTTCATAACTTGTATCTATTTTTGAATTATGATGAAGTCAGAACGTTTTAAATTCCACACGACATTCCTCTATATATTCTTGGCCTCACGAGTATAGAAACATGGAGAAAGGAGGAGCCTTCCCTCTATGTAGGAAAACTTTGTAAATTTCTAGGATTGAATTGAATACATATGCAGCAGCGTTTTGAATTGTTCATGAAAAGATTCTAACGGATGATGATATGAGTTTTGTTTCCTTTCATTGTATGTATTTCCTGTGGCCTGTCATTTCATTCATATTCTCTTCTGTTTAAATTGGAGGGTTTAAAGGCCCAGAATTCGTCCCGTGACGCTCTCGTCTTAAGCAATTTAAACTATGTGATTGTCTTCTTAACTTATTCAGAATTCATTTCAGCAATGCTTTGATACAGTTATTTGTCTTCTTTATATTCATACACATCTTTTTATTTCAAGAATAGCTCAGATTCATTGCCTTATTTAGAATTTTTCCTCTGGAAATTTCTATTGACTGATGCATTGTTTCCATTCACTTTCTGAATTTTGACTCCATAGCCCATAGTGTTCCCCCATTCTTTACCATCAACTTTATTAAAAATCCTCTAAAAAAGCCAAATCTAGCCACCGATTTCCATAGATATACCCAGTGACACGAGAGATCCCTCTCTGAGTTGAGAAGGATAGTGCCTCAACTCTAAATTTGGTTTCAACAGTTACCCCTGTCGTCTGTTTTGACAGCTGGGCAGATTTATAGGGTGTTAACACATTGAAACTTCGAGGATTACTTCACATCTACATATTGTCAAAACTACTGAACTACCATCTTCCAATAGTTTCTTCCCATAGATTCGAAACTTCGGTGATTTCTTCACATCTACATATTGTCAAAAATCCCTAACTACTGACTGTCAGCAGCTTCTTCCCATAGCTTTGGGACTTCGACAATTTCTTCACTGGGAAACCTCCAATGGATTTCCCCGAACACCTAACTAGAAAACCACATGATAAATCCAACAATTCTTCTCCTCCCAAATGATCTATGGTTGAGAGACATTTTGGGACTTCGGAGGATTTCACTTTTGAACACCCCACAACCCCCAGACTGTCGAACTATGAACCTTGCTTAATCTTAGGACATGTGTCCCTGGAAAATGGATGGTCCATATTAGTTCCAGACTTCGAAAATTTTCTCTGCTATAGTTTTAAAATGGTCAGAGGGGCGAAGTCCGAAGGACTTATGTGCTTAACCTATGTGCACCTTCTCCATAAATTATGGTTGTGGGGGATTTGTCTTCTTCCAAACAAATCCAATGACCCAAATTTAAATTTTTATCCCAATACCTCATATGTCATGGTTTATCAAACTGTTATACCTCCTGAGCTTCCAATACCACCCAGGAGCTCTCTTCAGCACCTCTCTAACACTCTATGCATCAATTCCTTGTGGAATTTTTGACTCCAATTCCACATTCATGGACCATCTAGGTTAAGTGTTGAAACTTGGGCTCTGATACCAATTTAACATACCCATCAACCCATCATGGGAAATTCCACTTGAAAATATCATACTCAAATACCATATTTGTAGCGTCCCTCGGCCACTCAAGATGGAAAAACACAACCTCATAACCAAACTAACCAAGTTTTGATATAGATCTATAGCACACCCCAATCTTAAGCAACTCATCTATTCATGATTTTTTTGAGATAATAAACATATATATCTAATTCAAATTTAAACAGACATCAACATTCTTCTACAATATAGATTAATGCGGAAATAACAGTAAGCCTACACATGCAACATATGAAGGAAATACTCGTAACATTATAACACATGTACAAGATACACACCATACAATTAACATAGAATTGGCCCTTATATTTTTATGAGAATACCACCAACTGCGTGCAAACCTTCCACAAACCTCCCAGCCTTAGACAACATTGCCCCAAGCTATCAGCAGTGGGTCACCCCCGAGCTGGGACTAAACTCCACCCAGGAAAAAGGAAATCCCAGGCTAGGCTGAGACCATGGAAAGATGCACAATGCAACAAGAAGGATTCTCTCCAAGGATCCTACTTATGCTCACCACTCACAGAATCTCATTCCCCGCATGCCTGTCCCACCCTGGGAATATACACCTACATTTTTCCATAGTCCATCAACTACTTCACTTCCCTTCCAGGCCTTCATAAATAGTCCATCAACTAATTCACTTCCCTTCCAGGCCTTCAGAAATAGTATGGATATTTAGCTATTGCAAGACTCCCTCCAGAATAAATCACTTCCCCATCAATCTCTCTCATCTAGAGAGAGTTGCTCGCAGGCCTGAAAACCTGCTTCTTCAAACCACGAGCCTAACAAACTTCCTCTTCAAACCACAAGCCTAACAACCTACTTGTACTGTGAAACTCTTAAGTCCAATGAGTAGCCACAGTAGAAAAAATCAAGTAAGGAAGGGTATGGGCTTAGAAAAATACCAGTGCATAGAGGTTACAGAGGTTCACGATGAGAGAGGGTTCAAAAATGGTGGATAATGGTTGACTGTGTGCCTGTTCAATGTGTGAGTGCATGCCTAAATTCCTAGGATGGATGGCAAGAATCGTAGAATGGTGAGAGAGCCCCCAGAATGATGGAAATTCCCACATAAATATGCATGCGTCCTGGATGACGCTTGGCTCTCTAGGAGTTTGTTCCTCTCCACTTGGAGTTCATTCCTCTCCCCAAAATAACTTAGGATAATAGGTTATGTCCAACCTTAGTCTTTTATGAATATATTCTAATATTCCCTTGGGTTAATCCCTCAATATTAGCCCCTTTTTCCTAGCCTCTCAGCCCCCTTTCCCTTTCCCTTTCCCTTCCTAGTGGAGCTTAGTCCCCCATAACTCTTCTTTTGTGGTTGGTCTACATGCAACGATGTATTTTATTAATTATATGCATATTACATATACAAAAATAGGCTCATTGGCCTTAACATCTAGGCTCTCTGGCCTAATAAACATATAATTCTCCCACCTTATAAATAATTGACTCACCAGCCTATAAACTTCATTAAACATCATTACAATTCAACAGGGGCTTGGCCTTGGGGTATTACAAATGATCAGAACACACCTCTGATCTCCCTCCTCGAGAGTTGAAGTATTCAAATTATCATCATCTTCATTCACATGTTTTGCAAACCCACATGAATCTTCATGCTCATGAGGTTTCTCGCATGCCTCTTCCTCTTTTCCTATCAGCACTCCTTCCTAATATGAACTCTCCTCTGAGTTCTTGAGAGTCTCATATAGTCTCACCTCCTCTTTGCCCACCTAGAAACTTGAATTTTCTATACTTCCCTCCTCGTTGTCTATGAGATCTTCGATCGATCTCTTCTTATTTTCCTCATGGAAATCTTCAAGATCTTTAGCTAATATATCTTCCCTCTCATAGAGGATCTCTCCAATTTCTAGTTGACAGATGTAAACCATCTCCTCCTTTGGTTCACTTAGGCTTTCCACTTGCCTCAATCACCTCTTCAACATATGCTTTTAATTCCTACCAATCAACTGCTGAATAGGCCACTTTACCTTCCCCTTCATGGGCCACTCATACCTCCAACTTCCTTGTTGCATTCTCTACCATTGGAACATTAATCTGTTGATATCCTCTCTTGTCTCATTGAACTCTTTATCCACCTCCTCTTTGCTGATCTACTTCTACTCTCCTCTTATACCTTGTCTATGGTATTCAATATTCATTTTCTAGTTTTCCACTTCTTCTCTTTGTCCATTGTCTGCAAACAAAATCCCACTCTGATACCACTTGTTGCACAACCCCACCACCTCCTGGGGCTTGCGTGACCTCCTGATCTAGGATTGTTTATAGTAGGGAGTTTAATTATCTCTCGGGTTCTCTATGAACCCTCAAAACTATGCGCCACATGCGTTATTCCCTTTCCCTATGTGCAAATTCAAGTTTGTGAGGGACTATTTAACTAATTAGAGAAATCCACGTGACCTAAGGCCAAAATCATGGGCTAAATTTCAACAAGAAGCACAATTTGGGGCTTCAGAGCTCTGGGCTTCGATATTTCTAGCACCAACACTTTACAGTCCTCCCGAATGTGGAATTCACAAACAAACAAATGACGATGAGGATCAACCAAAACTAAAATGCACTGAGATATAAGGATTCACAGAGGCTTTGGGACTTTGGACTTCATGGGTTTTACCCACTCCAACACACAATTCTTGAAAATGCATGAACCACAAACTAGTATATCGAACAATTGACGCTTACCTCAGATCAATGACCTCTTCTTAATCCATGCTCTGTGTTTAAGATCTTTTCACAACACGAACCATGCTTCCTCTTGAATGTGTGAATGTTGAACTTCTGGATAGGCTTGGGGATCAATGGTCCCACTCCATCCTAGATCTATGGTAAAGGATCACTTCAGGCTCTAGGATTCAAATCTCTCCACTCCACAACCCTTCCAAACCTCCAAATTTCGAATCGACAAATTATTTGGAGGCTCATAGATCCAATGGTCCATGATCTCCCAATTGCTAATGGTTTTGATCTATTTAGATTTTCGTGTTTCAGAAGTTCTGAGTCATTAACACACATAACTCCCTGGATCACCGAACTCAAAACCCTTTCTATCCACCCAAACATGTCCCTGATGATGGACGAATGAGATGTATTCTGGCCTTCGAGTCTTTGGAGGTTCTTGACCTAGACAACAACACACCCAAAACTCTTTGGAGTGTCAAATGTTTGAATCACACGATCTCTTGGCACATGTCCCTGACGCCAATGGCTAGGATCCCCTCTAGGACTTTGGGACTTTGGGAGTCCTACACACTATTTTCATAACTTTCCATATACTTCCGAATAGACGGACTTCCTAACTACCCTTGACCTGCTGGCACGTGGGCCATGTTTGTCGATAGTCCAGATTGATTTTAGTCTCCAAGGCTTTGGGATATTTACTTTCTCCACGAAAAAAACAAAAAACTTTCCAAACTGACGAAGTTCGAAGGACCTCAAGGGTTAAAACCCATTATTATTACCTGGATCCAATGGTTTATTATCCACGTGCTTAGATCCAATGGATTGGATCTATTCTCCCTTCGCCCATGCACACTTCTCTTTCTATATGGATCCAATGGTCCATATCTATTCCCTACAGCTAATTCGACGGTTGTTGTAGCTTCCTCCTTTTGTGCGAATTCACATCCTTTGAAAGAAGGATTTCTCGAGCTCTCAAAAGGCTCATGCTTTGACTGTTTTTTCTATAATGCTTTCCCCCCTGAGATTTTCTAATTCCTATGGATTTCAAAGGGACTTGGCCCTTTTATCCTTCAACAAATCCTTTTGCCCTCCTAGAAACAAGAAATTATTTTCTCCTGATCTTTTGACATTTGGAATACTTGATATCTGTCGCACTTCTTGAACAAATTTTCCTTGGAGCTTAACGG
>JASDQU010504434.1:13317-29922 GCA_032191745.1 Picea mariana | reverse complement strand
TATGAGGGATCTCAACATAAATGAACGTGCGAACAACACCTGCCACTTAGCTGCAAAAAAGAAGAGGGGAAAAAGGTGGAGGATAGAGGGAAAAACCCAAATGAAATAGAGCGTCGGAGAAAATCTCGATTGGTGGAGTACCCTGGAAGAGGAAATCGCCAAGCTAAGGTTAATCCTCGGGTGAAATTTTGGTTTATTTCAGAAATTTTTGGATAGATGTCGGCTTAAGAAAAGGGAGTCTTGATATGACAGATCGGTTATTAATGGTCCCTTTAAATAGTATAACTATTCTTCCTTTTTGTAACTTGTATCTATTTTTGAATTATGAGGAAGTCAGAATGTTTTAAATTCCACACAACATTCCTCTATATATGCTTGGCCTCACGGGTATAGAAACATGGAGAAAGGAGGAGCCTGTCCTCTGTGTAGGAAAACTTTGTAAATTTCTGGGATTGAATTGAATACATATGCAGAAGCATTTTGAACTGTTCATGAAAAGATTCTAACGGATGGTGATATGAGTTTTGTTTCCTTTCATCATATGTATTTCCTGTGGCCTGTCATTTCATTCATATTCTCTTTTGTTTAAATTGGAGGGTTTAAAGGCCCAAAATTCATCTTGTGACACTCTCGGCTTAAGCAATTTAAATTATGTGATTGTCTTCTTAACTTATTCAGAATTCATTTCAGCAATGCTCTGATACAGTTATTTGTCTTCTTTATCTTCGTACACATATTTTTATTTCAAGAATAGCTCAGATTCATTACCTTATTTATCCTTTGTCCTCTGGAGAGTTCTATTGACCGATGCATTATTTTCGTTCACTTTCAGAATTTTGACTACATAGCCCATAGTGTTCCCCCCTTCTTTACCATCAACTTTATTAAAAATACTCTAAACAAACCAAATCTAGCCACCGATTTCCATAGATATACCCAGTGACATGAGAGAGCCCTCTCGGAGTTGAGTAGGCTAGTGCCTCAACTCTAAAGCTGGTTGCAACAGTTACCCCTATCGTATGTTTTGACAGGCAGGCAAATTTATAGGGTGCTAACATTCTGGCGTTGTTGTCAGGGATCAAAATTGAAAATTTTTCCATGGGAAGAATGACATGGTTGAGTTATAAGGTCTGAGAGTGGCAGACACTTAGGCATACATTGGTTGTATTCCTACTCTAGAGACTCCACATTGGTTTGAAGGCAACTCCACTAATAAAAGAATCTTGAATTTCCAAGAGGGACTTTGCTCTCAATGCTTCAAGCGCAAGACAAATACTTTACTGAAACATGAAACCCCTTGATAGGGGCGAGGAAAGGCATCATGAGGGAAAACAGGTACTCAAAATGGGACATCTTACAAAGCATTTTACTTTTCATTTTAGGTTGCCTTTGCTCCTTCCTTGAATATGCTAAATGAACTTTCTTTTACCTATTGTACTTTAATAGTGATCAGGAAAGACTTGCAATTGTATTTCCTCCCCTATACGTTGCACGTGCATACCTTCACCTTGTCGTTGGTTCTGATAAAAAGTTTTCACCTGGGCCACGCAATAATAGTGACCAAGTTGATGAATCCCGTGAGACTCTGACCAATGCCTCCCCCACTGTTATTGGTCCAACAACCCCTAAGGCCTGACATAGGTATATACCCTTAAAGCTACCCCAAACCCTTCATTATTTACCCCCAAATTACTATGAGTACCTACCTGTGTTTGACGAAGAATCAGATATCATCTCGACTGAAAATCACATTCAAGGGTTTGAGCATTTTATAGATTTATTCGAGATTGAATATGATGATGTGTGTATGAGATTTTTATCTCAATCCTTGAAAGGAGACACCAAACATTGGTTCAAACATTTACATCTAGAGACCATCAGCTCATGGGTAGAATTGAAGAAGGTCTTCTTAAAGTTCTGGGGCAAAGAGAAATCCTTAGAGTGACAACTCAATGAGTTTTATACCTTGAAAAGACACAACAATGAATCCATTTCTGTGTTCAGTAGAAATTTCTCTAGCATCTATTATAAGTTTTCCGAAGAAATTCAACCCTATGATGCTACTGCCATGCTCCATTATGGAACTGCACTTCATCCAATTTTTTCTTTCCTCCTGATGGAAAGAAGACCTGAGTCCTTACAAAATTTTTTTAATGATGCTCAGGACATTCAACACAACATCCAAGAATGTAATCCAATCCAGAATGAGGAGTTGAATGCTCAAGAGCATGAAATCAAATGTGAACAGGAAATAGTTGATTGGAATTTTGAGCATAGAGTAGACAATATCATAGGTTCTCTCGAAGTTTCCAATGGAAATGATTTTGCAAAGAACTATATTCCACTTATTGAGAGAAGGGATGTTGATTTAACTTCTAATCCATCCCATGATAAGGAGGGGACTTATGATTTTATGCATTTATTCGTAGACAGTCAAGAAGACAAGTTTGCAAATCAGTTTTCTGAAGAACATGTTGACGTCCCAGAGTTGTTCTTGTTAGATGATATTGCATATACTATTGATTTACCTATATATGATGAATACGATGATGACTATGATGATGAATCCTTAGAACAACCAACTGCATGTCCCCTATCAGAATTTTTCTTCTAGTAGTATAATGAAATGACTTAACCTACATATCATAGTTACAAAGAAGAAAGTATTGAATTAGCTGAAAGGAATTCTTTACCTTTATGATTTTCTTCATTCAAATTGTTGAAAGAAAATCCTAAAATCATAATTGAGGAGAGTAAAGTTGTGCTTATGAAAAACCACACTAAATTAATGAAGAAGAATGACAAGATATCACAACACTCTTTTCATGTGCCTAAAAACCCTATTACTTGCACTGAAATGAAGCCATCTGTTGAGGATAAAATCAAAGATGGTTTCAAATCAGATTGGACAACCCTACCATTATGTTTTGCTTCCTTTGAATTTTTGAAGAAAAATATTTGTAGCATTTCAGGTCAGGGATCCTCCGAGCATGAGCGGAGTGGTGATGAAAATATTATGAACAATCACATAAAGGGTCATGTCAGCTCAGATTCATAGTCTATGTTCAGCTATCATACTGAAAAGGAAGAAGAAGTTGCTCCACAAAGTATTGTTCAAGGTCATTTTTTCTCTCCCGAAATCAATATAGATTCTCAACATGAAAAAGTGTTTCAAAGTGTTTTCTCTTCCCTTGAGAATGACGTCGTGGTTCAATTTTTAAACAACATAGACATAGATGAAGATTCTGAAATTGCATCTATGGAATTCTCCAGCAATAAAAAAACAAATGACATAGATTTTTGGGAAAGAGACGAAGCATTATATACCACTTTTCCATTAGAAATACAGCAAGATAGCGAGGGGGAAGTGGTTTTATCTGAGTCATTTGAAAACTAGGGTTTTGAAAATTCATCCATAAGCATTCTAGAATATGAAATAGTGTGTGTTGTTATCTTTTCACAGTTGCTAGAAGATTATGAGCATGAACTTATTTCAAGTAATTCATTTGAAAGTCAAAATGGTTGTATTCAAACAAATTCACAAAAATTTAATAAAACCAAATCAAAGTTGTTTGATGAACAAGAGGATAGCCTTGATGCACACAATATGGCTATCATATTTGAAGATGTTCAATAATGTATGAATATTTTTGTTGATATGCATGGAAAAGAAGAAAAACCTGTCATTGCCATTTCGTTCGAAAATGTTCTCAGAACAAAAGAAATAGAGAAAAAACAACTAACGCCGATGAAAGAGGCTTTCCTTTCGGGTTTTTTTCATCAAGGAGAAATGATTTTTCATGGTTTTCAAGGTCCGGTGGCTATGAATTTGTTTCATTCATAAGCTCAGAATTTGGTTTCAATTTATTCTTTCAGCCGCCATCTTTTACATTTTTCTACCATATTAAGAAAAATGTGGACAAAGGAGAATCAGGAAACCAATTGCTTGAATGGATGCATTGGCACTTTAGCATCACTTGATTGAGTATCCATCCCAGCATTTTTGGGGTAGGTAGGGATGTGAAAATAAGCTTGTCGGTCAAGCATTTTTCAGTTTGAGTTTTCTAGTACTAAATACAGTCAATTTTCAATAATGTACTCGAACATCCCACATGTAGTTGGAAGTAGTGAATAGAGCTTGGCAGGAGCAGGGTACACACATGTTTTGGGAACAACCCCTAGATCAGGCACCGGGCCTACAATTTCTTTGCTACCTTGCTGGGAGTATAGCATCCCCAGTTGGAGCCAATGTTATCACCTTACCAATTTTTATATCAGGATCTAAACATTTCTGAGATTCAACGAGATGCTATACCACAGTAGAGGCATCATAGTTTAGGTCGCTTGGCTATGTCCCTTGGAATATATAGCGGAGGTGAGAAGGGAGTAGCTCGGCGGACTGTTGATTTTGACAAATCCCAGATCCATGGTTGAGGCCCACATCAGACCAACGAATAACACAGAACTTAATGTTGTGAAGGCAGACCGGGAAAAACCATTATGGTTTTGATGGGGAACATGTGGCGCTCTTACAAACACATCAGGGAAGAAAACAGATTGCTCGAAACCACTTTTCCTATGGCCCCAATGTCACATGGTTCAAAATGTCACATCAATAACTCGCGGGGAGGATGGAGGTTGGTCAGATCACCTCACATCACCGGTTCAGGTACTCTCCCAAATGACGTGCCAAAAGGACGCCATTGCATAACTAAATTGAGGCCCATCATTCAAAGTTGATTGATGAAGCATGGAATATCGGCATACAATGATAGTAATTCATGATTAAAGTACAAAAAACCATCAAGTCTCAGATATGAAATCATTTTATCTTATTGTGGGAAATTTCCATCTTATGCATAAGGAAAACAAGCTCGACCTGTGTTCCTGAGTTCTGTAATTTCAAAGGGTGGCCAAATCAAGGTCTCTGCAAAGTTCAAAAGGTATGGATAATACTCATCAAATGGTGTCTCGCATGACTGGTTTCTCAAATAATGTACCAAGTAGGTCGATAAGTAAGTAAGAACGATGGGTCTTGCAGATATTGGCGACTAAATTTCACACCGAACCTGAAACTAAGACAGAGTCAGGAGTAAAATTAAACCTCATTATGAGGGATCTCATCATAAATGAACATGCAGAAAACACCTGCTACCCAGCCGCAAAGAAGAATAGGAATGAAAGGCGGAGGACTGGGACAAAACTTAGATGACAGAGAGCATCGGAGAAAATCTCGATTGGTGGAGTACCGTGGAAGAGGCAATCACCAAGCTAAGGTGAATCCTTAGGTGAAATTTTGGTGTATTTCAGAAATTTTTGGATATATGTCGGCTTAATAAAAGGGAGTCCTTATATTATAGATAGGTTACTAACGGTCCCTTTAAATAGTATAAATATTCTTCCTTTTCATAACTTCTATCTATTTTTGAATTATGATGAAGTCAAAACGTTTTAAATTCCACGCGAAATTCCTCTATATATTCTTGGCCTCACGAGTATAGAAACATGGAGAAAGGAGGAGCCTTCCCTCTGTGTAGGAAAACTTTGTAAATTTCTAGGATTGAATTGATAACATATGCAGAAGCATTTTGAATTGTTCATGAAAAGATTCTAACGGATGATGATATGAGTTTTGTTTCCTTTCATCGTATGTATTTCCTGTGGCCTGTCATTTCATTCATATTATATTCTATTTAAATTGGAGGGTTTAAAGGCCCATAATTCGTCCCGTGATGCTCTCGTCTTAAGCAATTTAAACTATGTGATTGTCTTCTTAACTTATTCAGAATTCATTTCAGCAATGCTCTGATACAGTTATTTGTCTTGTTTATCTTCCTACACATCTTTTTATTTCATGAATAGCTCAGATTCATTGCCTTATTTAGAATTTGTCTTCTGGAAAATTCTATTGACTGATGCATTGTTTCCATTCACTTTCTGAATTTTGACTCCATAGCCCATAGTGTTCCCCCATTCTTTACCATCAACTTTATTAAAAATCCTCTAAACAAACCAAATCTAGCCACTGATTTCCATAGATATACCCAATGACACGAGAGATCCCTCTCTGAGTTGAGAAGGCTAGTGCCTCAACTCTAAAGTTGGTTTCAAAAGTTACCCCTGTCATCTGTTTTGATAGCCGGGCAGATTTATAGGGTGTTAACACATTGAAACTTCGAGGATTCCTTCACATCTACACATTGTCAAAACTACTGAACTACCGAATTTCGATAGTTGCTTCCCATAGATTCGAGACTTCGACGATTTCTTCACATCTACATATTTTCAAAACTCCCTAACTACCGACTGTCAGCAGCTTCTTCCCATAGCTTTGGGACTTCGACAATTTCTTCACTAGGAAATCTCCAATGGATTTCCCCGGACACCTAACTACCAAACCACATGATAAATCCAACAGTTCTTCTCCTCCCAAATGATCTATGGTTGAGAGTCATTTTGGGACTTCGGAGGATTTCACTTTTGAACACCCCACAACCCCCAGACTGTCAAACTCTGAACCTTGCTTAATCTGAGGACATGTGTCCCTAGAAAATGGATGGTCCATAATAGTTCCAGACTTCGAAAATTTTCTCTGCTATAGCTTTAAAACGGTCAGAGGGGCGAAGTCTGAAGGACTTATGTGCTTAACCTCTGTGCACCTTCTCCATAAATTATGGTTGTGGGGGATTTGTCTTCTTCCAAACAAATCCAATGACCCAAATTTAACTTTTTATCCCAATACCTCATATGTCGTGGTTTATCAAACTGTTATACCTCCTGAGCTTCTAATATCACCCAGGAGCTCTCTTCAGAACCTCTCTAACACTCTATACATCAATTCCTTATGGAAGTTTTGACTCCAATTCCACATTCGTGGCCCATCTAGGTTAAGTGTTGAAACTTGGGCTCTGATACCAATTTGTAACATACCCATCAACCCATCATGGGAAATTCCACTTGAAAATATCATACTCAAATACCATATTTGTAGCGTCCCTCGACCACTCAGGTTGGAAAACGTAACCTCAGAACCAAACTAACCAAGTTTTGATACAGATCTATAGCACACCCCAGTCTTAAGAAACTCATTTATTCATGTTTTTTTTGAGCTCATAAACATATATATCTAATTCAAATTTAAACAGACATCAACATTCTTCTACAATATAGATTAATGCGGAAATAACAGTAAGCCTACACATGAAACATATGAATGAAATACTCGTAACATTATAACACATGTACAAGATACACACCATACAATTAACATAGAATTGGCACTTATATTTTTATGAGAATACCACCAACTACATGTAGACCTTCCACAAACCTCGTAGCCTTAGACAACGTTGCTCCAAGATATCAACAATGGGTCACCTTCGAGTTGGGACTAAACTCCACCCAGGAAAAAGGAAATCCTAGGCTAGGCTGAGATGATAGAAAGATGCACAATGCAACATGAAGGATTCCCTCCAAGGAGCCTACTTACGCTCACCACTCACAGAATCTCATTCCCCGCATGTCTATCCCACCCCGGGAATATACACCTACATTTTTCCATAGTCCATCAACTACTTCACCTCCCTTCCAGGCCTTTAGAAATAGTCCATCAACTACTTCACTTCCCTTCTAGGCCTTTAGAAATAGTCTGGATATTTAGCTATTGCAAGACTCCCTCCAGAATAAATCACTTCCCCATCAATCTCTCTCATCTAGAGAGAGTTGCTCGCATGCCTGAAAACCTGCTTCTTCAAACCACGAGCCTAACAAACTTCCTCTTCAAACCACAAGCCTAACAACCTACTTGTACTATGAAACTCTTAAGTCCAACGAGTAGCCACAATAGAAAAAATCAAGTAAGGAAGGGTATGGGCTTAGAAAAATACCAGTGCATGCAGGTTACAGAGGTTCATTGTGGTAGAGGATTCAAAAATGGCAGATAATGGTTGACTTTGTGTCTGTTCAATGCATGAGTGCATGCCTGAATTTCTGGGATGGATGGCAAGAATTGTAGAATGGTGAGAGAGCCCCCACAATGATGGAAATTCCCACATAAATATGCATGCGTCCTGGATGACACTTGGCTCTCTAGGAGTTTGTTCCTCTCCACTTGGAGTCCGTTCCTCTCTCCAAAATAACTTCGGATAATAGGTTATGTCCAACCTTAGTCTTTTATGAATATATTATAATATTCCCTTGGGTTAATCCCTCAATATTAGCCCCTTTTTCCTAGCCTCTCAGCCCCCTTTCCCTTTCCTTTTCCCTTCCTAGTGGAGCTTAGTCCCCCATAACTCTTCTTTTGTGGTTGGTCTACACGCAACGATGTATTTTATTAATTATATGCATATTACATATACAAAAATAGGCTTATTGGCCTTAGCATCTAGGCTCTCCGACCTAATAAGCATATAATCCTCCCACCTTATAAATAATTGACTCACCAGCCTATAAACTTCATTAAACATCATTATAATTCAATAGGGGCTTGGCCTTGGGGTATTACAAATGATCAGAACACACCTCTGATCTCCCTCCTCGAGAGTTGAAGTATTCAAATTCTCATCATCTTCATTCACATGTTTTGAAAACCCACATGAATCTTCATGCTCGTGAGGTTTCTCGCATGCCTCTTCCTCTTTTCCTATCAGTACTCCTTGCTAATATGAAATCTCCTCTGAATTCTCAAGAGTCTTATATAGTCTCACCTCCTCTTTGCCCACCTAGAAACTTGAATTTTCTATACTTCCCTCCTCGCTATCTATGAGATTTTTGACCGATCTCTTCTTATTTTCCTCATGGAAATCTTCAAGATATTTAGCTAATATATCTTCCCTCTCATCGAGGATCTCTCCAATTTCTAGTTCACAAATGTAAACCATATCCTCCTTTGGTTCACTTAGGCTTTGCACTTGCCTCAATCACCTCTTCAACATATGATTTTAATTCCTACCAATCAACTGTTGAATAGTCTACTTTACCTTCTCCTTCATGGGCCACTCATACCTCCAACTTCCTTGTTGCATTCTCTACCATTGGACCATTAATCTGTTGAGATCCTCTCTAGTCTCATTGAACTCTTTATCCACCTCCTCTTTGTTGATCTACTTGCAGTCTCCTCTTATACCTTGTCTATGGTATTCAATATTCATTTTCTAGTTTTCCACTTCTTCTCTTTGTCCATTGTCTGCAAACAAAATCCCACTCTGATACCACTTGTTGCATAACCCCACCACCTCCTGGGGCTCGCGTGACCTCCTGATCTAGGATTGTTTATAGTAGGGAGTTGAATTATTTCTCGGGTTCTCTATGAACCCTCAAAACTATGTGCCACATGCATTCTTCCCTTTCCCTATGTGCAAATTCAAGTTTGTGAGGGACTATTTACCTAATCATAGAAATCCACATGACTTGAGGCCAAAATCGCGTGCTAAATTTCAAGAAGAATCATAATTTGGGGCTTCAAAGCTCTGGGCTTCGAGATTTATAGCACCAACACTTTACAGTCCTCTCAAATGTCGAATTCACAAACAAACAAATGACGATGAGGATCTATGAAACCTAAAATGCACTAAGATATAAGGATTCACAGAGGCTTTGGGACTCTGGACTTCAAGGGTTTTACCCACTCCAACACACAATTCTTCAGAATGCATGAACCACAAACTAGTATATCGAACGATTGACGCTTACCTCAGATAAACAACCTCTTCTTAATCCATGCTCCGTGTTTAAGATATTTTCACAACACGAGCCATGCTTCCTCTCAAATGTGTGAATGCTGAACTTCTAGATAGGCTTGGGGATCAACGATCCCACTCCATCCTAGATCTATGGTATAGGATCACTTTGGGCTCTAGGATTCAAAACTCTCTACTCCACAACCCTTCCAAACCTCCAAATTTCAAACCGACGAATTATCTGGAGGCTTATAGAACCAACGATCCATGATCTCCCAATTGCTAATGGTTCTGATCTATTTATATTTTTGGGTTTTAGAATTTCTAAGTCATTAACACACATAACTCCCTGGATCACCGAACTCAAAACCCTTTCTATCCGCCGAAACATGTCCCTAATTATGGACGAACGAGATGTATTCTGGCCTTCAGGTCTTTGGAGGTTCTTGACCTAGACAGAAACACACCCAAAACTCTCTGGAGTGTTAAATGTTTGAATCACACAATCTCTTGGCACATGTCCCTGACGCCAATGACCAGGATCCCCTCTAGGACTTTGGGACTTTGAGAGTCCTGCACACTATTTTTGTAACTTTCCATATACTTCCGGATAGATGGACTTCTGAACTACCCTTGACCTGCTGGCACATGGGCCATGTCTGCCGACAGTCCAGATTGATTTCAGTCTTTGGGGCTTTAGGATATTTACTTTCTCCATGAAAAAAACAAGAAAATTTCCAAACTGACGAAGTCCGAAGGACCTCAAGGGTTAAAACCCATTATTATTACCTGGATCCAATGGTTTATTATCCTCGTGCTTAGATCCAATGGATTGGATCTGTTCTCCCTCTGCCCATGCAAACTCCTCTTCCTATATGGATCCAACAGTCCATATCTATTCCCTATAGCTAATTCGATGGTTGTTGTAGCTTCCTCCTTTTGTGTGAATTCACATCCTTTGAAAGAAGGATTTCTCGAGCTCTCAAAAAGCTCATGCTTTGACTGTTTTCACTATAATTCTTCCCCCCCTGAGATTTTCTGATTCCTATGGATTTCAAAGGGACTTGGCCCTTTTATCCTTCAACAAATCCTTCTGCCCTCCTAGAAACAAGACATTATTTTCTCCTGATCTTTTGACATTTGGAATACTTGATCTCTGTTGCATTTCTTGCACAAAGTTTCCTTGGAGCTTAACGGTTTATGAAAATTTCCCATGCACTCCTT
Source organism: Picea mariana (assembly GCA_032191745.1). Classification (NCBI taxonomy): domain Eukaryota; kingdom Viridiplantae; phylum Streptophyta; class Pinopsida; order Pinales; family Pinaceae; genus Picea; species Picea mariana. The sequence continues at coordinate 19,021 of JASDQU010504434.1, read as the reverse complement.
GCACTTCTTCTATGGTCTAAATCCTTAAAAGGTTCTTGGCCTCTGCACGCATTACATGGATTCTGTGCACTAGTATTGTCTCTCATGAACTCTCAATTTCTTTGACATCAAAGGGTTCAATCCCTTTGTTCATTAAATGAATTCTCCAAAGAAGTCTCCAAAATATTTTAGGATGGTTGGAGATCTGGTGAGATTTAGAGAACCAAAGAATTTCTATCATGACAAAGACATAATGCAAGTGGTTTCTCCTTCATCAATCATTGTACAAAAGATATTCTTATTCATACACTGAACTGGTGTGAGAGAAAAAACTCACTCTATTCTATGTCAAAGAAAATAATGTTAGACTCTGAAGGTTTGATTCCTCCTGTGGGTGATAGCAAGTATTTCCGCTATGAAGGATAGCTCTAGAATACTTTGTGTGTCGACATGACACATTGAACCTAGGAAATATCTTCCACTATGTTGTAGTGTTGTGATTCCCGAGCATTCATATTATGAGTGGTCCATCTAAGAACCCCTTTTGGAGGACGAATAGCTTCAGTAACCACTCACACAACCAGATCAAAGATCAACACATCAATGTTTTGAAGTGGTAAAACCCCTACGAGGAAACATCCATGAAGCCAACCAATGCAACCACTTGGAGTAGTTTATTAATGAAAAAGAAAAATATTACAGAGAGATTTTACAAGAGAGTTTCTCACAATCGATCATCGGAAAATGACCCTCCATGTTATTTAAATAAATATCATGGACCAATTGTGTGCTAAGCCATGGATTAATGGCCATTAATATTGAGAAGAGTATGAACCGTTAGATCACTCTATGTTGGGGACATATTGTGATCGTCGGATTTCCTAACTACAAATGCATACTAATGAGTACTAAAGAAACACACTTTTAACTGATGATACATTTAGACCAAGTAGATATTAACTAACTCCTAAGTGTATAAATATCCTAACATCCCCCCTTAAGAACAACTTGGGATAGGATTTAAGGATTACAATGTTGACACAATAGAAGAAGGAAGGAGGAATTAGAGCCTATCCCCCCTTAATGAATGCCTAACATAGATCAAATTTTGGAAAAATTATCTTCTGTAAGATACTTTGTGAAAATGTTTGCAACTTCATCTTCTATAGGGAAAAAGAGAACTTCAATAACTTGATCATGAATGAGCTTTCTGATGAAGTGCATATATAGCTCGATGTGTTTATTACGCTGATGTTGAACTGGGTATTTGGAAATCTTGATGGCACTCTGATAGTCACACCAAAGGTTGGTCATATGTTGTTGCTGGAATCCAAACTCTGAAAGGATCTGTCGAAGCCACAAGGCTTCCTAACTTGCATTTACCATTGCTTGGTACTCTGCTTCTACTGAAGAAAGTGCAATAGCCTGTTGTTTCTTACAAGCCCAAGTGAGAGGTCTTGAACCAAGAATGAAAACATAACCTGCAGTATAATTTTGATCATCAGTGTCGTCGGGCCAATCTAAATCATTGAAACCAACCAATAAAGGAGTTCCCCCTGAACTATAATGTATCTCGAACTGAACTATACCATGGACATAGCAAAGTATCCTTTTAGCTTATTTCCAATGGCTTTCATGGGGTGTTTGCATATACTGGGCAACAAGACCAACAACAAAGGAAAGATCAGGACATGTATGAGTCAAGTATAAGAGGCTACCAACTAACTGATGGTGCATGGTGGCATCAACTTCGGGATAAGAACATGTGGTAGTAAGCTTGACTCCATACTAGAATGGAGAAGGGGTTGGTTTACAATCGTCTATGTAAAAACAACGAAGAAGGTCACAAGCATACTTAGACAGGGAAAGAAAAATTCCTTCATTGGTTTTCAAAACTTGGAGGCCAAGGAAATAGTGAAAAAATCCTAAGTCTGTCATTTCAAATTTCTTCTTAATGTTGGTTTTCACATGGTTTAAAAGTTTTGAGTCATTACTAGTAAGAATAAGGTCATCAACATAAAGGACAAGGATTATGAGATGGATTCCTACTTTCTTGGTATAGACATTAGGATCATAATGTTATCTAGAGAATCCAATGGCAATAAGAAAGCTATCCATTTGTCATACCAATCTCGGGGATCTTTCTTGATACCATAAAGAGATTTATTAAGGAGATAAACAAGGCTAGATTCATTCTAGACATAGCCAGGACGTTGTTCCATGTAGATTTCTTCTTGCAAATCTCTATGCAAGAAGGAGGATTTAACGTCCATCTGATGGACCTCCCATTTATGTGAGGCAACAAGGGAAAGAATAGGGAAGATGGAATTCATTTTGGCTACAGGGGAAAAGGTTTCATTATAGTCCATTCCTTCAACTTGGAAAAATCCTTTGGAAACTAACCGAGCCTTGTGTCTTTCAACACTTCCATCTGATGCATACTTAGTTCTGTAGACCCATTTACATCTAAAAAGTTTTCTTTTATGGAATAATTTCATTTTAATTTTATAATTAAGGAATAATTACATTTTAATTTGATAATTAAAAAATTGAAGGTGTTATATGGTTGATAGTATTATCATCAAATTGTTGTCTCTTTTTCTCTAAGTCATTTTTTAGCAAAGAATCAAAAGAGCTATAAAGAAGTCACTTTATCTCCTAATTAAAAAGAAGAAAAAAATATTAGTTGAGAACTTCATGTACCAAGCATTTTAATAAAAATATTATTTTTGTGTGGTGGATGTGTGCTAGACCTATCCTAAAATTGGAATAAGAGGGCATATGTAACACTTTGCACTCATGTGATAGAGCACGATTTATTGAAAGTTTTATTTCATTTATAGTTTTGGCACTTAAATTTACAATTGAAAATTATCATTAAACACAATGCACATGGAGTAATGAAGAACATAAATATTGATCAGAGAAAGACATCATTTCCACCATACATAAATCACTTCATATCATATTGTAAATTATGAACTCTTTTCGAGTTAATAGTTTCTTGTCTCATTGAAATTTAAACATAAGGTTAAGCATTAGGTTCAGTAATTAAACCAAGTAATTGAATTGTTCAAAGACTAGAATTACAAGAAGACATGTTGTTGAAACGGACCTACCTAAAATTGAATAGGGAGGTCATTTTTATCTAATTCAACTCATTGTGAAATCTCACTTTAGGGTGCATGACCGGTAGTACTCAACATGCCAAGGTAGTAATAGGAACAAGCAAGTATGGCATAAGATCAAGTGAGTGTGATATAAAAGAAACAAGTGCAAGCAAGAAAATTATAAAATGGGTCGAGCAAAATATTTTCAAAATGCTAATCAAGAAACCAAAGAATTACAAGAATCCTTACATGATTTGGATAATTTGGTTATTGATATTCACAAGAAAATTTATCTAAAAGATAAATTGATTGAATCACTTCAACTAAAATTAATAGAAAAGTAGAAACACATTAAGAACATGGTTGATGCAACTTGTGACATAAATGATTTCATAAAAATGTTGATGTTACTTGTGATTCAAATGATCTAATGAAAATGACTGATGTTTCTTGTGACACAAATGATCTAATAAAAATGATTGATAAAAAGAAAAAATATATATATGGTTGATTATTACTTAACTATCCATGAGATAGAATCATATAATGAATTGATGAAAACAAGTTTTTTTGAAGGTGAGTCACAAGAAGAAGAAAGGAGCGATACCAAAAGAAGTATCAACGAAAATAACTTCAAATTTTCTTTTAAAGATTCGAATGAAAACTATCATGAATGTATGGAAGAACATCAAATAAAAAATGATATTTTCAATCCCATCATCATACCTTTGGAAGAAATATACGATAACAAACACACAATAGGACTTGGATATGATAAGGAATTTACCTTTCATATTATTAACTATTCCAAACCAATCCACTTCTATAGTGCAAGATTCCTTCAATGAGGTTTCACATCACTTGTTTCAGTTCAACATTAAAATGCTAAGTGCCAACGTTTTCTTCAAGTTGGTCACATGGAGAACAGGTGTTTTGATATCCATCATTCTCATCATTATTGGAAGGAAAACTATCGTTTAGATAAATGTGAAGAAAATAAGAAAGATAAAAATAAAACAATTCATTACAGTTGGATACATTATTGTAAATGTAATCAAGAAGTTATAATTTACATAACTATTACCATCTCGTTTAGACACAGGTAAATATACATTTACATGGAGAAATCACAAAACAAAATTATTTCAAACAACTATTCCAAATGACGATTTGGGGCATGATTGGGGCCCATTTATGCATGTCTTTGTTGGAATACTGAGAGGGGAGGGGTGAATCAGTATGAGCACTTTATACAACTTTTAATGACAATATATATTCTTTCACTTTAACAACAATGTTTAACAATATATCAACATTTGATCATCTATGAATACATTCTTACGATATATATATATATCGTAAGCATGTAAACATAAGCAACATCACATACACATCACATCAAGAACATAGCACAATAGTATTTACGTGGAAACCCAAATGGGAGAAAAACACAAAATGTTCTCTTATATATATCAAGAATTCATTCATAGGAAGCACCAACTTCCCGATTCTCTAGCGACAACACGAAGGAGGCTACAAACCCCTATTTACTATTGTTTTTCTTCATGTGATATATGATCGATATATTATTACAATGATGAGTGTTCCATATATAGGAAACATATGGTGATCATCCATGAAATGATGTGTCCCTTGAATAATCAATAACTATTTATTATTATGATTTAGTTTATTGTATATGATATTTAATAATCAATAATCATATTATTAATTATTATTCTAAGAGACTGTCTTCCCAATATTGTCCAGACATCAACACTCTCTCTCAACGAGGGATACATTCTGCATCATGTCAATCTTGTCTCTTAAGTATACAAAACTTCACCCTAGACTCATGACACTTGTCTTTCAGTTTTGGGAAACGTCTCTCTCCCACCTGAACCAAGGAGAAACTCCTTATGAAACTCTCCCTTTTGAGCCAATTGACTCTCTTTGAGATCAAACTCACTCTAGGTCTGCATGTTATAGAATATAGCATCTTGAGTCTTTATCATTCCTTGTCAAATCACCATGACTAGGACAAATACCACACCAAGATCTTTCACCACAAGTACACACCTGTGAGTGAAGACAAGTGCATTAGTATTTTGTATATTAATTAGCCAAATTTATGAATAATGTATTTCCCATTAATATTTTGTATATTAATTCACCAAATTTTTGAAATGGGTATTAAATCTCTATACAAAGTTTGTTAGAGTGATCAAAGAAACACATAAAGTTTAAATTAAAACTCTATATCAATTTAGATTTACCTTAACCTTTAAGGTATCAATTGTGAAAGGGATTATATCTTTAAAACTGCAAAAAAAAATTCAAGTTTTTTTTATCAATTGTGAAAGGGATTATATCTTTTAAACTGTAAACATTTTTTTCATGTTTTTTTAACTTTAAAAAAAGTTTGCATTTTAAGGAATTTCATCTTTATTAACACTTTACATGTTGTATTAGTTATAAGATTTAAGACTGTGGCCAACAAATCATTATTTTATGAAATATAATATGTTATACATCTAATTAGTTATGGTTACTATTGTTGGATTTGTTTCATACTTAATTATAATAATCACTTGTACTATTCTCTTGAGCTTCAA
>JASDQU010504433.1:114696-125217 GCA_032191745.1 Picea mariana | reverse complement strand
AAAGGGAGGAACAAGAGGAGGATAGAAGTAGAAGCATACTAAGGTTTTCTCTTTGAGTTTATGTTGAGATAGTTTAGTTTTCATTCATTCATTTATTCATCACAAGCCTAATTATTTTTTATGATAGTAGAGTCTTATTGTAGACAGCAATATTCAGGGTTGAATTACATCATTCAGACACTTGTTTTTCAGAGGTGTTGATCTATCTTTGATAGTCTGTGTAGACTTGTCTATTTGTGAATTAGTTTTCATGACTGACAAAGGCTATTGTGCAAAGTCAAGTGGGCAGCAATCTGTGGCAAGCTGATCTAACTTTTAGAGTTCATTTTTGGTTTTCTATCATAGGTCCTTTTGTATGTTCCATCAGGGATGTCTAAATTTGACTTTGGTTCAAAATTTATCCATGAGATTTTGTAAAGAAAATGACTCTTTGGTTAATTTGAATGGAATAAAGGATTTCTTTATGTCTCATATGTCTTGATTATCATCTTGGTGACTTCACTTCTATCTTTACATTTATTTCAGCAATTGATATGTTCATAAAATTGCATAAAAAGTGAATTTCCAGCAAGTTTTTTTATTGATAAAAGACCAGCCTAAGCACTCGTAATTAATACTTGTGAGTTAGGATGTTATCTTTGTTGGCTATAAACATAGGGTGATATTCCCGTCTACTTTTCTTTAGCCAAGCAGAGTCTGAAAATGCTTGAGTAAGATCATTTCATATATTTTCCTCAATAACCCTCTAATTTACATCTGATACACCATATGTCTTCTCTTTTCTCATTTCCTTTATCTTTCTTCATGTCTTCAAACTATAAAGATAAACTAGTTAATTGATTTAAAATCTGACTCATACCTAGGCTAGATTCTCCTACATGGGTTGCTTCTAGTTTCATAGAAATCTCTAATGCTTTAGCCTATGAAGCGACCTTCTGTTGCATCAGAGGAACTATAATATGTGGCAGGAGGGAAGCGATGAACCATTCCTTATGTTGTTCATCCAGAATCTGAAAACTTAAATGGCCTGTCAATGTCTTAAACCTCTGATCAAATTCCCAAACAGGTTCAGTCACCTTCTTCTTGATTTCCTTCAACTCTGTAATGCATTGTGACTCTGACTTAGGATTCTTGAACTCCGCACTCAATGCAATCTTAATTTCATTCAGTGGCTTAGGTTGTACAGATCCTGAAACAAAATTCATATACTAGCTCATTGCGCGATCCCTCAAGGTAGTACTAAACTGAGCTCTCTTAAAAACTTCATCGGTGACTTGCTTAATGCTCCACATAGCTTCGCATAAGAACTAGTGCTGGTCGGGATCCTCAGATCCATCTCCTCTGAAAATGGGTAACCTCATTTCATCCGCCATAGATATTCCTTGGTTTCTCGACTGAGTATGTACTACAATGCTTGTAACAGTACTCTGGGTGCTCTTATTACTTTGGTTACTATGATTACTTAATGTTGCTAAACGAACAGGAGGATTAATAGTACTTACTTCAACAGTAGGCATAGTCCCTGAAGTTTCTGGTTCTTCTTGGCAAAGTTCTTCAGTCTCTACTTCCTCTTCCCTTGCAAACTCTGAATACTCCTTGTCTGATTTCCCTGTTTCTTCCCCACTGTAGGAATCTTCGTCTTGTGCCAGTGGTCTATAACTCTTCTTAAATGGGTTCACAAGAGGAACCTTTCTGAATGATCTCCCACTGTTTGTGTGTCCAGCCTCTGCGTCACTATCGTTGTTTGAATTCTTGAACATTAGCTTTAAAATCCCATTGATTACTGTATCTTCAAGATATTATTCTCATGCAATAGAATCTTAATCTTTAGCTTCAAAAAGTGTAGAAACTTTCCTCTAGGTCCCTTAAAGAAATACCTCTCTGCTTGATTATATGATTCTACTCTGTCGATAGCAAACTTAGTAATGTACCCTCCAATAGTGTTATCAAACCAGAGATCCACAGCTCTAGACACGATGTTATCGGTTCTCTTGAATGTCTTAATCAACATTGTTGTCCAAACCACAAGTGGTCTAGATCTGATATCAAATTGAGTGTCTGATAATCTGGCTAACCACTCATACAACTCCTTATGAAATCCTGCAAATAAAATCTCATGGACGTCAGTAAAGATGTACCTTCCCAACCTGTATTCCTTACTAATGATAGGGTTCTTGTTCTGAGCTTCGATGAAGTCCCTTTATTGTTCTTCTATCCACTTTTGAATTTATGTCTTTGATAGAAACCACCTTGACATTCCCTCAAGAATATCTCGACCCGGCAATGGAACCATTTGTTGGAACAGGGGAAGACTCGGGGTTCAACTCTAACAACGCACCAACAAACCCTAACTACTGGCCCTTTCGACAAGACCTGCGAAGAAAATGAAGTCTCACTTGAAGTAGCAATAGTGGGTTGCAGGACACAGGTGTCTACAACCAGGGGAAGTGCAAGATGATTCCAGGATAACAACGCAAGGTAACCTAGAGATTCTTAACAGTATTATGTTTAACTTCGCGAAGTGAGTTATATATCTTATCTTCAATGAGGGAAAATAGTAATTCAATAGCAGTATAAAAGATAAAAAATAACACAACATCAATCACAAGGGACAACAAGATTTACGTGGTTCATCCTCTCCCTAGGGCTACGTCCACAGAACTATGTTTATTGATTAAGTAGACGAAAATACACAGTTCTATCTGCACACTCAGTTGCATATCCTTCTCTCTCTTTCTCTTTATTCCATCCCTCAGCGCACCTAGCTGCAAAATAGATCTTCTCACCCAACTGAAGATCCAAAAATTACAATAATGCTCTAAGAAATATACTTCTTCAGCTCAAATCCTCCATATCAACAACAACCCTCCCCACTCTTCTGGACCTCTATTTATCCTTCTATGACTCTTATAAACCCTAGACCGAAGTCCAGGTGCAAAAAATCTAGGTCCAAATAGCCTGTATTTTGAGGGCTTTGCCACCCTGTCCTTCCTCCTTCTCTGCGAGGTACTCCAAAGCACCTATTAGTGTCTTCTTCCGCTTGCTGACCTGTCCACGATTCATCTTCCTTGTTGCTTTGTCTTCCTTGATCTTCTCCTTTAACGACTCACTTTTCTTTTACCTCGCTCCTTCTTTTCTACTTCTTTAACCACTTCGACCCCTCCTCGGTTTGTGTGCCTTTCGCGCTCTTCATATATTGTCTTTCTTCTTATTTAATCTTTGATCTCTTCCTTAGTACATGGTCAAGGTCCAACAACAATTTATTGACAACCTCATTTATCTAACAAACACTCGTCTAGATTTGTCATACATAGTCAATATTATTTTTAGATTCATGTAGGAACCTAGATAAAGTCATTGGAATGTAGAAAAAAGGGTCCTTGGGTATGATCAAGGAGCAAAATATTTTGGACTTCTCTATGATAAAAACACCAAATTTACACTTTTTCATATCCAGATGCATATTTTTCAAGAGATATTGATGATATAACATCAACATCAAGATGTGTAATGAATATGGGTTCATTAGCAGTATATTAGAGTTGTAGAAAGTAGGTTATAAAGGAAAATTCTTTAGTAGAGGCATAATACATTTAAGCTTGGGAAGTAACATGCAAAATTGTATGGCTCTATAGAATTTTGCAGGATCTTGGTGCTATTCAAAAATCATCAACTACTCTATACATTTGTAGTCAATCAACAATAAAAATGGCCAAGAATCCAATATTTCATAACAAAACCAAGAATTTTGATACCAAGTATCATTTCATCAGAACACTCATCAACAACGACATCATCAAGGTAGAATATTGTCCATTTGAAGATCAAACTTTAGATATTTTCACCAAGCCATTAGGAAAAATAAAATTCACCAAGTTTAGAGATGAACTTGGCATTTGTAAAAATAAACTTCAAGATTAAAGGAGGGAATGTTAGCCTAATAATCCTAAAGTTTATTTAACTAAGTATTTTTGTTAGATTAATTTAAAGTTATTCTAGAAGTTGTGTATTTCCTAGGACATAGGTTGGCATTGTCACATCCTTTTCATATTGATTATCCTCGATTTGTTGGTAAATGAAATATGTCATATTGAGATAAGGCTTGAGAGGTTCCTCTGCCCCTCTCCCACTATGTAATCATCTTTTCTATGATAAATAAAATTGAATGTTTGAGGACACTTTTAGAAATTAACAATAATATTTCTCATAAACATCTTTTCTTAACAATCAATTTCTCATAAATTTGAATAATCCATTTAATATTCATTAAATTATTGATGATGATGATGAAGATGATTAATGTCCACTGAGACCGAATTGGTCTATCGAACCTTAAGAGGTTAAGGGATTACTTGCAATTCTTTATAATCTTGTTTCTATGCTCAAAAAACATTAAGAGAAGCTTTTGAAGATCACGATAGTTTTTTTGAGTTAAAAGGTTAGGAAGGTTGGTAGTGTGACAAATATTTTGAAATTGAGATCTAAGCTAGGTGTAGGCTAAACAATCTAAGAGAAAGTGATTTTCATCTTCAGCCCTCTTAGTGTCACAGGTGACACACTCTTTCATCCCATGGAATTTTAAGAATTGATCAAAGCTCTATTTCACTATGGAGCTTATGAGAATTTGTTATTATCTTAGCAATGCTTGTTTTTTTCTTTACACTTGTTAAAACAAAGAGATAATTTTGATATTCTAGATTAGGGTTGATTACCTCCTTATAATACCTTAATTTTCTTTTTTCCTCTAACTCTTTATCAAACTACATTTTCGCCTTAAATTTTGATTTAATAATATTTTTAATAGTATCCTTATTCTGCAAAATTGTCTCTTTCATGATTCCACAATGGCTTAGCCAAGACTAGGCATATTTATGTCATCCCTGCTTGATTCGAAGGTGGTTACAGTTGGATTTTGAATAACTTTTAGGAATCCTCTTGTCTTCCATGTTGTTTAACTTTTTATTATACATTTGGTATCTAGTCATAGTCGTGCTCTCAATGGGGGAAAGGCTTGCCTCTAAGAGGAGGAGAGGATAGGGCGTATTTCCTTTAATTTTGAGATTATAGGTTATAAAATTCTTTTGGGTTTTCTCTATCTTTATCCATGATTCTCAAGAGATATCGCATCCCCAAACGTTTCATCCATATAAAATAACAGGCGTAACAAGAGTCTCAAAGACGTGTTTCTCTTATCCCATATCCAAAGATCGATTAATTTACAATTGTTTTCAAGTCCATAATAAGCTTTCCATCCTCCAATTATTATTTTCTCAATGCTATAATTCTAGTTGAATATCGATTCCAAGATATTTGTATGAAGTCACTTCCTCCAATTTGTTGTTGTCATATATGAAGGCATCATTAGTGATCTTATTGGATTTAATGATAATGAATTTAGTCTTGTCAGTATTAACAGTCATACCCATATTGGAGAAAAAATACTTGAGGATTATTAGTTTCTTTCCAATATCATGGGGATTCTTTGCCATAAGAACGATATCATCAACATAAAGAATAAGATTGATGACTATACCAGTGAGAGTAGGGTTCACACAACCTACTTCTTCCAAACAATCTTCTAACTTGTCAATGTGTATGCCCAAAAGGGTAGGGGACAAAGGACAACCTTGCTTGAATCCAATATTGCAGCTAATTTATTTCGACCAACCCTCAATGTTCTTAAACTTGGAAATAACGCTCTCATACAACCTTATTGCAGTATCCCTCAAATCGAAAGGAACTTTTATCTCTTCCAACCTATCCCAAATTTTTTTCCTAGGAAACGTGTCAAAAGTTTTTCCAAAGTAAAAAAAAAAACAAAAAAGATTGGTTTTAGTATTGCGTAACTCATATGCAATGATCCTAAATGTAACAATATGGTCCAAGTTGAATGATGTTTCCTCAATCTAGCTTGGCCTTTATCTCTTTTACTGTGATTTTCTAGCCATTGGCTAATCTTCTTTTCCAAAACATTTTTGTGTAGATTGGCTAAAATCAGGCTAATCATAATGGTCCCTATAATTAGAGGGAAGGTTTCTGTCCTATAATTAGAGGGAAAGTTTATATCCCCATTTTTAAAAATAGGAACAATGAGGCTTTGCATCCAGGATTTACGGAATCCCTTCTTGATTGCTAAATTGAAGAGCTTATGTATGTGAGGGATGAGGATAAGCCCTCCGATTTTAAAAATTTCATCTTGGTAGCCTTCAATGTCCTTAACTTTCCCATTTGCAAGCCGCTTAACCCCGAACTCTATGTCATCCAAAGAAAAAACTTCATCCTCTATAGAGACAATCATAATGGTGTCCATGGCATTAGGGAACTCATAAATACTTTTAAGGTAGGAATTCTAGTCCCTTAAGGGAATCATAATATTTTCTTTAGTATTGCGGATTAGAATTTGCCTCCAAAACTTCTTAGGATCAAGCTTATATAGTTGTGAAATCCGCTCTTGCCTTTTATGGACATAGTAACTTTTTTTCGTTTTAATTAGGTATTTGTACGTATTGATCTTATCGGTTTTTAAGGACTCATTAGAAGCATACCTAATGGTTTTCCTATCAATTTTACATTCTTTTTCATACCAGGAGTTGGTTGTTCTATTGTTCTTTTTATAGGACACCTTGAAAGAGAACTTGTTAATAGAAGTGGAAAGGGTATTTGTAAAATTATGATAGAGATCTTCAATGTTGTCCTTATAAGTTAGGAGATGCAATTCACTATTTAAATCCTTTAAGAAAATATCAACTTTACTTTTTTCAAAAAGATGTTTCTTTTGATTATTAAAATTTTCTTCAATAGCTCTCCAGTGCATGACAAAGTTTAGAGTTAGGGTTAAAGGTCTATGATTAGAGTCGGGTTCATGGTCATTTAAAATGTCAAAAGTTATTATTTGGTTGGAGACGAGGATATCAGATATCACATAATCCACAACACTACTACCCAGTCCATGAACACTAGTCATTTGGTTGGAGTTTGGCCACTTCATTACCCTATTGCAAATTATTAAGTCTTGAGAGTTGCAGAGCTTGACTAGCTCGTACCAAACAAATTCCCAGTTAGGTCTTCAGAGCTTCTTTTGTAGCTATTAGCTAAAACAAGGTCCTCATCTAGCCATAAAGGATTATGGTTGGAATCATTTCTTAAAAGAATAGCTTGGTTAGTTGCAGTCCTAGCATTAAAGTCTCCTAGTAGGAGGATATTACCTCTATTTCTCAAACTATAAATATCTTGTTCTAAATTATTATAGGGACAATTTCTATCTAGATTGTTTTTCTTATAAAAAACAAAATTAATAGGTGCAAAATAACAAATGGCTATATACATCTTAGCATTTATGTATGAAATTTTTATTCAAATGTAATGATTGATAGGGTCGATCTTATGAAGTTGATTGTGAGGAGAAATGTTCTTTCTAATATAACAGGTTATGCCTCCTATCCCTCTACAGTAGGACTTTTTGTTCCATGTCAACCACAACACAAATCCTTCTATGTTAGGGACCTTATATTCTGCATGCTCACATGTTTCAACTAGACAAATAATATCAATATCACTCAGGATCCAACTTATCCTAGGACCTTTGTACCATGGAAAGCCACGACAGTTCCAAAAAAGAATAGCATGAAAAACCCTTACTTATCCAAAAGATAGCATGAAAAACCCTTATTTATCAAAGACATTCCATTCAATTGCCAAGAGAAAGCATCCAAGAGAATTTGTAACCTTTATTCCACCAATAAACAAGTAAAACATCCATGTTGCACAAAAGACAAGAGAGAAAGAAATACCCAAGTAAGAGGAACATTTCCTTGACAAATAATTTATTACATCTAAAATAACCAAAATTATATTTAAAAATTTTAGTAATCAACATCGATTCAAAAATAAATATAATGATTCTAAAAATACCTTCATAACCCTATAAATATAATAATTATGAAAAAACCTTCGCAACCCTAATTCCAAAAATCTAAATAACCAAAACTTGACCAAAAATCCAACCAATACTCAACCAAACCATAATTTATCACATGAAGCTGACGTCAAATTTTCATTAGGAGAAATGTGAATGATAGTCTCCTCCATGGACCAGATCCTTGATCAAAACGGAGGAGGGTGGTAGCATTTTTACCTTTTTGTTTCGATCATATAACACAATCCCTATGAGGGATTTATTGAAATTTGACATTTTTTGAAATCCTGAAWAAAACGTAAAGTCCAAACCTATGAACCAATACAACCYRTTTTCAAAAACCGCTATCCAGCCACATCCAAAKCTCCTCYGTGTGAGACCATGAGGGAAACTGYAGATATGGTCAGGATAACTTMTTGTACCRTCATCCATTTTCGTGACCACCATAGAGGTTGTTGTTCCATATGAAATGCATGATTTCATGTGTTTGGTGTCGCTAAACATACCKTTTTCATGAGCACCAAGGAACCGATTGAGACCCCCAATTATATAAAGCATGAATGGTGCTCCCAAGATGCAAAGCAAGGTTTAGTGAGTGGATCTATCCTATAATAAACTTTAAAGATTGTAGTATTCTGATTTTATAGAGTCTTAATGCCTCCAACTACAGATTATTGTTGGTATCTCGAATAATTTTGAAGACCAGTAAGAGAATTATGTTTTATGTATCTCCGGAATCATACAATGTGTTAAAAAGATTGTGACGTGATTGGAATGGTTAGGATTGGAAAGAGTTAAAGCTCTTCAAAATCCATGGAGTGTCATTGACACAGCCTCCTCACCCCTTTCCTTGGCAAAAGGTCTCTGCGCTGACCTCCCGGTATTTAAGGATCGTTCAAAGTTCACCCTCGATCCGGAGTGACTCCTTCGATTCACCCCCTGGAATATCTATTTAAATTTGACCCACAGGTATTTTTCAGCACCTTACAGCCTTTAGGCTAGATCCCTTCTCTGTTCACAACAGAAAGTCACAATCGGGTTTCGGGGTTTTCCAATCCCCGATGTCACGAACCCTTGCTTCCTCAAATTCCCGATTTCCGATATCACGATGCGCTCCCTTAGTACTTTAGCCCCTCCTGGCTATGCCCCTAGTCCATGCAACCTCCTCTCATATGACCGCAGTCATACCTCTTATCGGGATTCGGGTTTTCGAATGTCGAAATGTATTAAACCTCTTGTCCACGGAATCCCCGATTTCCCGATTCTCAGTTTTTCGATTAATGACTCTTCCTTTCAGGAAATTTCCCGAAAGATTCGATCTCGGCCATGCATCCCAAGTGGATGGACAGCTCTGATCGTTTACGGGGTTTTTAACATGGATTTTCCCGATCTCTTGCTCGCAGAACTTCCGATTTGCCAAGTCTCGAAACTCCGATGGAGCCTTCCTTTTCGGGACTTTTTTCGAGATCTTAGATCTCCGCCACGTGTCCCCTTAGGGTGGACGGCTCAGATTGACTCTGGGATTTTCACTATGAAAATTCCCAATTACTCATCCTCGTGACTCCCGATTTCACGAAGGCTGAAATCCCAATGGCCACGCCCCAGGTCGGAACTTTCCTCCTCCCGTTCAAAAACTTAAACCTTGTGAAACTCCTGGCTAATCCAATGGCTGACGGGTAACTGGGCGAGGATCCAATGGCTCACGTTCTCTTGTGGGTGGACTCTGCATGCTACCGCATCCTCCTCGCTTCTCTAGCAGATCTAAAGCTGGCGGGATTTTGCTAATCCTCCCCCTAGATTCCTGACCATCGGTCTCTTCCCTTTGATGATTTCTACGAAGGGAACCAAGGATTCTTCCCTGGACTTATCCGCTTCCGCTACAAACTTTCGATGCCCCTCAATATTTTCAAAGGCTTTACTTCCCCTGAGATTCTCACAACTTCGAGCCTTAAAGAGGGTCCTTGCATGCACTCCTTGTGGAAACCTCCAAACACCTGAAGTGTTAAACGCTTTCGACCTTGCGCACGCTCTGCAACAATGGTCTCTCAATAGCTTTGCTCATATATGCACTCTGAGACTCTCCTCGACCTACGCACACCTTGCACGGCTCCTGTGCCTGTCTGCACTTCTGAATGAATGAGGAAAAAGCTAAACTACCTGAGCTCTTCGTCCACACTCCTTGTGGACTATTCGACTGCACTCCTTGAAGGAACTCTTGCTCAGATAGAGAAACAATTGAAACTCATTCCTATTCTCCTCCAAACTTCAACTCAAACATGAAATCATATATACAACATATAAAGAAAATGTATAACAGGAAGCAAACATTCATGAGCATACCATTTAGCATCAATACACAGAGAAAAAACACAAACCATGAATTTGAATCAACCTTTTTCTATTAATCCAAATATCTGTACATGGGCGTTCTTACACAGCTCTCTACATGCTCTTGCTCCAATGCTTCTAACTAACTTACAATGCACAATGAGGGTGTCTATATCCTGTTTCCCTCTTGCGCTTTCAAACTGTCTAATCTAAAATTTAATTCTATCTACCTGCATTAACTACCTTAAATGCCTTCTACCTACTAAGGACGAGAGCTA
>JASDQU010504433.1:67180-80358 GCA_032191745.1 Picea mariana | reverse complement strand
CTAAATGCAGGACCTGACCACCTGTCAAGGGTAACTAATGAAGAGAACCTACTAAATTGGAAGACAACTTCCCTGATGCACAACTATTTTGAGTACAAGTAGTTGATTAATAATTTGTTGATATTATTGAATACTTAAGCATAGGGATTGCACCACAAGAGTCTAGCACTACGTAGAAAAAAAATATGGTAGTCAGAGTTACATACTATCAACTTATTGTAGGACACTTATACAATATGGGTGCAGATAACATTTTGAGAAGGTGTGTATTAGAACATGATGTTGGAGTTACTTCACACACACCTAGGATTTCTTTTTCCTAATGTTTTTCCTTTTTTATCAGTCACACACACATAGGATTTCTTTTTCCTAATGTTTTTCCTTTTTTATTAGTCATAATTAGTCATCATCCAGTCTCCTATATTTTAGGGTAGAATATTCCACCTGGAGAATATTCTCTTTCAGTTGACACTTCAATTTGACTAGTCGAGTTGAGTTTAGATGTTGCATTGGTTTTATCACCATACAACATTGGGATCATCACCATGATAATTCAACCTTTCCTTGGGATCATCACCAAACTGGCGCATTAGCCTTGATTCCCCGAGTTAACTCCTTACTACTCTATGTTCATTCAGTTAACTGAAGACTAGTTGACTAGTTAACTCAACTAGGTTGCAGTTCACTCCCGTAACTATTGGTGTGTGTCTATATCATTCTAGACCACCACTATGGCACATTGGTTCACCTCCAGTGTGCACTTATTGAGCCATACAGAGTATATCATGTGTAAATTATTCATTATTCACAATGGTTAATGAGAATTCATTCATTCATTCTCTCCTTCTTATTCTTTCTTCCATTCTCTATGAAAATGTGTGTATAATTGTTTAGATATATATATTTTGTGCAGGTTCAACACATTTACATGGTATCAGAGCCGACGAACTTCTAAGAAAAAGCTACACTAAAATGTTTTGCAGGTATAAAAGATTGAAGACAACGGAAAGATGGAATTCCAAAAAGAATTCATTCTTACACCTTACAACTATTTTGCATGAAAGGAGAACATCTCCAATATATAGGGTTTTACAATTTAACCTTGAATACAGATACATAACCGACATCAGCCATAGAAAAATCCAAGTACTTAAATCGCATGAAAGAGGCACTCAGAACAATTTACAATCTTATTTCTCCCAATCTCCTTTTTCATATATCTTCCTGTAAGACTCCCAATGAAGCATGGACCACCTTATAAGGGATATTTTAAAAACATGATGAGATGAGGGGAAACATGCTGGAGGTGGAGCTTCTCACATTGGATCCAAAAAGTTTCGATAATATCCAAGATTTCTTTACAAAATTCAAGGATTTATTGTCGCAAATCAAAGCTTGCGGGGTTGATAAATTGAAGGAGGAGAAAAAAATGGTTCTCAACATTCTCTCCAATATTGGTATTGAATTATTTGTATTCGTATCTACATTTCATACTATCAGATTCGCCTCTGGAGCCACCTGGAAGAGGCCTTTTCTTAAGGACTTTATCGAATCCATGACACAAGAGAAAACCAAGCTCATCAACATGGGCACAATCAAAGGCCCAAGGGAGCATGCAGTCCCTGTGCATGATGGAAGCCACAAATATCAGAAATCTAAATATAAATATAAGCGCAAATCTCATGCACATCCGAAGAAGGAAGGGTACACAAAACCCTTCATCGATGCCTCCGAATCCAAAGGAGAAAAGGGAAGAAAATGAGAGAAATGCACGTACTTTCACAAAAGGATTCCATTCAGAATCTGCATGCATGAAAAAACAAATAGATCTGCTTTCTCAAATAATTCAGCAAAACAACCTTGGATATCACATCCCCGAGGGTGCAAAGAAGAAGAAGCCAGGAGATCTGAATTCCAAGAAAGGAAATTCTAGCCATGCCCTGATTTCCATCAACTCCTCTCCCGATGATTGGATCATAGATTCAGGAGAATCATATCACATGGATGCCTCAGAAGCAGTCTATTCTTCATTAGATGCATGAAAAGGTCCTCCTATTCTGATTAGGGACAACTCTTTTGTCAAAGTCACCAGCAAAGGAAGGATTGAACTCACCAATGGAAGCTTTGAGAATGTGCTGCACATTCCCAAACTTTTTGTCAACCTTCTCTCTGTGTGTCAGATGATGAATTCTAGCACCATAAATAAATTCATCTTCACACCAAATTTCGTGGACATCTACGACATGCAAACCAACTCCAGGGTTTCTACCGGTGAGGTAAGTCATCAATCTAGATTATTTACATTTTGTGAATTCATTGAACCTGATTCTGCTTTACTTCTTACTCATGTTGATGAAAGTAGTAGGATATGGCACAAAAGGTTTGGACATTTTAATTTCAGATACATAAAACAACTTAGCAAGCACATATTAGTTGATGGTCTACCAAACATCCATTTCTCTAAGGGAGTATGTGAGGGATGTGTTCTCGAAAAACACCCTCGAGAGAAATTTGACAAAGGAAAGTCTCAGTGAGATTCCAAACCTTTAGNATGGGCACAATCAAAGGCCCAAGGGAGCATGCAGTCACTGTGCATGATGGAAGCCACAAATATCAGAAATCTAAATATAAATATAAGCGCAAATCTCATGCACATCCGAAGAAGGAAGGGTACACAAAACCCTTCATCGATGCCTCCGGATCCAAAGGAGAAAAGGGAAGAAAATGAGAGAAATGCAGGTACTTTCACAAAGGATTCCATTCAGAATCTGCATGCATGAAAAAACAAATAGATCTGCTTTCTCAAATAATTCAGCAAAACAACCTTGGAGATCACATCCCCGAGGGTGCAAAGAAGAAGAAGCCAGGAGATCTGAATTCCAAGAAAGGAAATTCTAGCCATGCCTTGATTTCCATCAACTCCTCTCCTGATGATTGGATCATAGATTCAGGAGAATCATATCACATGGATGCCTCAGAAGTAGTCTATTCTTCATTGGATGCATGAAAAGGTCCTCCTATTCTGATTAGGGACAACTCTTTTGTCAAAGTCACCAGCAAAGGAAGGATTGAACTCACCAATGGAAGCTTTGAGAATGTGCTGCACATTCCCAAAATTTTTGTCAACCTTCTCTCTGTGTATCAGATGATGAATTCCAGCACCATAAATAAATTCATCTTCACACCAAATTTCGTGGACATCTATGACATGCAAACCAACTCCAGGGTTTCTACCGGTGAGGTAAGTCATCAATCTAGATTATTTACATTTTGTGAATTCATTGAACCTGATTCTACTTTACTTCTTACTCATGTTGATGAAAGTAGTAGGATATGGCACAAAAGGTTTGGACATTTTAATTTCAGATACATAAAACAACTTAGCAAGCACATATTAGTTTATGGTCTACCAAACATCCATTTCTCTAAGGGAGTATGTGAGGGATGTGTTCTCGAAAAACACCCTTGAGAGAAATTTGACAAAGGAAAGTCTCAGTGAGCTTCCAAACCTTTAGATCTGATCCATAGTGACCTCATGGGTCCTTTTCCACATCCATCGATCAAAAAAGTGAGGTTTGTTCTCATTTTTGTTGATGATTTCTCACATTTTACATGGATATACTTTCTCAGGCAAAAATCTGAGGTCTTTCAACACCTCAAAGATTTCAAAGCCTTGGTTGAGACACAGTCTGGAAAGAAGATCAAATTTATCCAAACTGATAATGGGGGAGAGTATGTAAATCATGAGATCCATAATATTTTCCATGAGGAAGGGATTCGATTGCAACACACAGTTCCCTATACTCTGCAGCAAAATGGAGTTGTTGAGCGGAAAAACCAATCTCTAAAGGAGATGGCATCTCGCATGTTGCATGCAAAGTCACTACCACAGAGACTATGGGCCGAAGCACTTAACTGTGCAACATACATCCAAAATATATCTCCCCATAGATTTGTCAAGGGTAAGACCCCCTATGAGGCTTGGAGCGGCCTCAAACCGGAAGTGAACCCCTTTCATATTTTCAGTTCACATGCATGAGCCTGGATTCCCTTTGAAAAAAGGAAGGGACTTGATCCACAGAGCACTGAGTGCATTTTTGTTGGATACACCGATGGTGTGAAGGGATATCGACTTATTTATCTTTCATCGAACCGGATCATCATTGAGTGTAGTGTCCAATTTGAGGAAAGTGTTTAGCATGCACCTCAACAGTCCCATGCAGACACCTTCATTCTTCCACCTGTCTGAGATGATGAGCATGTACATGCCGAATATTCTTCAAACGAGAGTTTTGATATAGAGGACTTAGATTATTTAGATTCATATTCATAGTCAGTACAGTTAGATGCATAGTTAGAGAATCCAGATGTAGTTGCAGAGCCAGAGAAGAGGCCCAAGTGGGCACAAACTACTCTTCAAGATGTAGGGGATCTCATTGGTGATCGAGTCGATACTAGGAGGACTCAATCTACAAGACCAAGATGGGTCTACAAGTTTCATATGTAGATGGGTCTACAAGTTTCAATAGGAAACTTGTCATATGTAGATGGGTCTACAAGACCAAGAGCACAGTAGATGGATAGATTAACAGATACAAAGACAGGCTTGTCGCCAAAGGATTTCAGTAGGTTGATGGTATTGACTATGATGAGACCTTCACTCCAATAGCGAAGATGGATTCCATACGATTGGCACTTTCCATTGTGGCAGCCAAAGGATGGTAATTCCATCAGATGGATGTGAAGAATGGATTTATTCACGGTGATATCTTTGAGGATATCTACATGGAGCATCCCCCAGGTATTTATGCAAGACTCATCTTTGATTTTTCGACTGAAGAAGTCTCTATATGGACTCAAGCAGGCTCCGAGGGCATGGTATGCCAAGATGGACTCCTACCTGTTGTCATAGAACATTGTACCTCTTAAATCAGACCTGAATGTCTACATGCTCAGGATGACTGATTCACTTCTAATTTTAGTTCTGTATGTTGATGATTTGTTGATCATCGGGTGCTCGACTTCAACGATTGTTGCAGTCAAGAGGATTCTACATGACAGGTTTTTGATGACGGACATGGGTCCACTACACTGCTTCCTTGGACTCAAGATCAGTCAGGATGCATTAGGCATCAAACTGTCTCAGGCCAAGTATGCACGAGATCTCTTTGAGGTATTTCACATGACAGAATGCACGTCTATTCTGACTCCTTTCCTATTAGGATTCAAACTTGAGGATGGCAGGGAGACTCCATTGGTTGACAACACACTGTATAGATAGCTAGTGGGGAGCTTGTTGTATCTCACACACTACAGACCAGACCTCTCATATGAAGTTGGCACAGTTTCTGGGTTCATGCAGGAATCACATGAGCTACATTGGAAAGCTTCAAAGTTTATCCTTCGATACGTACAAGGCACCATCAACTTGGGATTCATTATGAAATAGACACTACATTAGATCTCATTAGGTTTACTGATTCTGACTGGGTTGGCAATAACATTGATCTCAAGTCCACATATGGTTACTCACTCAGTCTTGGTTCCAGGCCTATCTATTGGTCGAGCAAGAAACAAGCTGCCATTGCTCTATCTTCAGTCGATACACAGTACAGAGGGGTATTTAACATAACCATCCAGGCTATCTGGCTACAACAGTTTCTCAATGAGTTGGGCATTCAGTTTCATCGGTCGATCGTCATCTGGTGTGACAACCAGAGCACTCTGAAGTTCTGCAGAGATCTGTCTTAGAGGAAGTGGATGAAGCACATCAAGATCCACATGCACTACATCCAAGACTTAGTACATGAGGGGATCATCGACTTACAGTTCTATCCTTCAGCAAAACAAACAACATATATCTTCACCAAGACCTTCACTGAGCAGAAGTTTCATTCTCTGCGAAGTAATCTTGGAGTGAAGAACACAGTTGCCTAGCAATTGTAGTTCTTCTTTTACATACATTGTACCTTGAGGGTGTGTTTTTACCATGAGGTTTTCTCTTTTTCCTGACTTTATTTTCAATGTATAATTTGTATTTGGATACCTAACATGGCCTCGTTGCTGGGACCCATTCTTTATTTTCACCATAGTGATGTTCACGAGGGGTGTTGGAGTTACTTCACACACACCTAAGATTTCTTTTTCCTAAGGTTTTTCCTTCTTTATTAGTCATAATTAGTCATTATATAGTCTCCTATATTTTAGGGGAGAATATTCCACCTGGAGAATATTCTCTTCTAGTTGACACTTCAGTTTGACTAGTTGAGTTGAGTTTAGATGTTGCATTGGTTTTATCACCATGCAACATTGGGATTATCACCATGCTAATTAGAAATTTCCTTGGGATCATCACCAAACTGGCGCATTAACCTTGATTCCCTGATTTAAATCCTCACTACTCTCTGTTCAGTTAGTTAACTGAAGACTAGTTGACTAGTTAACTCAACTAGGTGGTAGTTCACTCTCGTAACTGCCTGAGAGACTAGACTAGGTGGTAGTTCACTCCCATAATTGCTGGTGCGTGTCCAGATCACTCTAGACCACCACTATGGCACATTGGTTCACCTCCAGTGCACACTCATTGAGCTATACAGAGTATATCATGTGTAGATTATTCATTATTCACAACAATTAATGAGAATTATTTCATTCTTTCTCTCCTTCTTCTTCTTTCTTCTATTCTCTTTGCAAATATGTGTATCCTTGTTTAGCTATATCTATTTTGTGCAGGTTCAACACATTTACACATGAAAGGCCTATTATTTTGGAAGAAGCTCATGAAGGTATAGCTAGAGGACATTATGTAGGAAAATCTACCGAGCATAAGGTATTGAGCACAGGATTATGGTGGCCAACAGTCCATAGAGATGCCAAGGAATATTTCCAGAAATGTGATGTTTGACAGAGGGTTGGAAAACCCAATATAAGGGATGAGACTCCTCTAAGAACATAAGTAACTTTGTAGGTATTTGACAAATGGGAAATAGAATTTGTGGGACCAATCCATCGACTAGCAAAAAGGTCAGGAGCTAGATATATCATTATTGTGATTGAATACTTAACAAGATGGGCAGAAGCAACACCAATCAAAGACTACAGCGCAGAGAAAACAACACACTTCTTGTTTGAGCAAGTGACCACCAGATTTGGGTGTCCAAGAATTTGAATGCGTGACCAAGGTACTCACTTTATCAATAGTACTATCAGTTCTATGACTGAGGAGTTTGAATTCTATCACTAGAAGAGTACACCATACCATCCTCAGGCCAATGGAATAGTATAATCCTTCAATAAGATCTTGGATAATGCTTTGACTAAGATATGCAATGTCAACAGGGATGATTGGGACTTGAAAATACCAGCAGTACTATGGGAATATAGGACCACATGTAAGAAGTTGATAGGAAAGACACCATTCAAGTTGGTGTATGGGCAGGAAGCAGTGGTGCCATTATAATTTTTGGTACCCAGTCTGTGCGTATCAATGATTACCAACATGATAGAAAGAGGCGTAGTAAAGGAAAGGTTAAATAAACTAATGGAAATGGAAGATGACAGAATTCTGGCAGGATTTCATCAGGAAGTACAGAAAGCAAGAGATAAAGACTAACATGACAGACATATTAAAAATAAGAGTCTTAAGGAAGGAGACCTAGTCCTACTCTATGATAGTAAATTTTTTCAACATCCTGGTAAATTTAGAATGCATTGGCTAGGGCCATATGAAGTAAAGACTGTCACAGATGGGGGATATGTGTAGCTAAAGGATTTAGCAGGCACATAACTGAAAGGAATGATCAGTGGTAGTCATATGAAACTGTACAGGGATAGTCGACCTACTAACTCTTAAAAATTACAACGCAATGAGAAAGACATGTTTATAGTGTACTATAACATAGTTTAGGGCAAAAAAATGATAAAAATAAATAAAAAGGAGAAAAAGAAGAAAAATAGAAATACAAAAATAGAAAATAAATAAAATAAAAAAAATACTGGGAAATATCATGCGCAGAGATAGTGGACTCAGCACGACAAAAATAAAAAAAGTCTGTGCGTAGCATATGTTTGACAGAAAGAAAAACACTGTGAACTAAGTAGAAATCACAAAAGAAATGCACGACGCACTAAAAAAGTATGTGCACATCGGAAAAGGGGCCAACAATCGGATAAATGAAAAAATAATCGTTAGGGGAAAAAGACGTGAATTGGAGCATTGATGGAATTAAATGAAGCATAGTCAACAAGCTTCAATGCATTAATTGCATCCAAAGAGGCTTCTTCGATAATATTCATGGAATTCATGGCACCGTCTATATAAAGGGGAAACGTGGGCCAAACAAGAGTTATTGTGAAATTAAAATTCACAGACCTAGGAAGCACGAAGACGATAGGAAAACAGGTGAGTGCAGAGATCGAAGCAGTCAAAGCTATTCGTAAAAGAAAGAAGTACCCACAATGAAACCTCCAAAGGTTGGCGTACCAAGCTGAACTTCATGGAAAACTCGAAGCAGTTTTAGGTCACCACAAGAAACCGTAGAGGAAGAGTAGGAAATGGCACAGAGGGAGGGAATCATTGATGTCGACGCAATTCCTTCACCGCAGGTCGAACTAGTGAGTTCCACACTGGTCGAGGAAGAAGAAAGAGCCTCGAAGATGGTCAGAAAGGAAATTGAATCGCATGATAGTGCACAGTGTTGTTGGCACAGGAAACCTACAACAACCTGTGAGGGTTGAAATAGCCCACATAAAGAATGGAGGTTCCAACGAGCAGATAGAGGTTGTCAGGCTGAGACCAAAAACCAGGGAAGGGTCTGTGTAGCAACAGGAAGAAAAGGTTGAAGACATCACCGAGCACCTAGACTTGGGCGCAAAAGATAGAGAAGCAGAGGCTAGGACCTCTAGCGCGCCAGTCAAAAGAAAGGGCAAACATCTCATCGTGTGGTCCCCATGCAAGCAGCATGATGCCTTAATCATATTACTGTGCATTCTATAGGGGGTGAAGTCCATGCCAATGCTATTGGTTTGCATGAAAAAGTTGAGATATGCAGACTAGGATGTATGGGACACCGACAAATTCCCTGAATTTGTGTAGCAGGTGTACATGGAGAGCATAGGCACATGACCATTTGGAGACCCCATTATGCATCCAAAGCAATGGGTAGAAGGCCTAACAAACACATGGAAACTGAAACTTGAAGAGATTCCCCACTTTGGCAAGGGGAAAGAAGTAAATAACTACATCAAGAAGTTGATGGTAGTCCTCCATGGAGGCTTCCTATGGATGGAACAACTTGTCTCCATCGACGTAGAACTTATTGCGTTCATCACAGGTCTACTAATCCAGGTGGATATCGGTGGCCACCCACCTTTTCCAACTTGCTCAAAACCGTTTTCTGGAAATTTTGGTAATTTACTATTTTGGTAACTTCCATAGCTGGTTTGAGGCCCTAAACGACATTTTTTGGGAAAACGTGGAGCAACATGGAACGAAGTTTGATGTTTCTCACACAAAATTTGTAGTCCTCGGATAGATATTTCTAATGATGTATCGAGTGCCCCAAACAGAGATCGTATCAAAAGGTTACGCCCTTGGGAAGTTTACGTATCAACTACCCCCATCGAGGCCCGCAAACCTTTTGGCTTTTAATCTTTCGAGGTTAGGGTTTTGGATATTCCTTATGTTAAAAAGGCCCTTAGAGCCTCATTATAATAATCATTTTCTTGCGAATGCGAGTAGCTGTCACATCCCTTCTCAGAGATAGGTTTCCACCATTCTAGAGAGTCTTTCACTCTGTGTTTTTATAGTCTCTGTACATTTCTTTCATTAATAGAAATCGTGTATTAATGTATATCTGTGTTTATGGTTGCATATCTAATACGTTTTTGTTATATTATTGGATATCTACGATATCTCCGTGAATTTCTTTATTATATATTCGCTCTCATTTCATGCTGAAAATAATCCGGATCATCTGCTATCAATGGGAGAAAGTCCTATGCAGTACCTGGATGAAAAAAATAAAGAAAAGGCCCTCGCGAAAGAGATGAATAAAACATATGGGACAGAGAGAGGCTCACAAAAAATCATCATCAAAAGAATGAACGACGTAACCACCAAGATGGCCACAAAACTAATGGCGTGCAAATTTCTACACAAATGTCGCAAGGAGGAGGTCCCTACAGGGGTGGTCGCAGTCGCAGCTCAGTGCACAAATGACACTGTGCTTGGATGGGAACCATATTTATTGAACCTTTTCTTAGACGATTGCAAAGATGCACAAGACTCGGGAACATAGTTCCACTATTTGTGGTTATTGATCCTAATAGATTTAATCGGGTGGAAGGAACCTCCATACTCCTACTTTTGTGATAGAGAAGGTCATTCTCACGCATTGTGGTATACATCAATGGGGATCACTTTAGACCCCAAATGAAGAAGTGGCAATGCTGACGCCTTTGCTCGATATTTCAGCAACATCTAGGCGAGAATAACTAACACTTGGAGGATAATTCTGGAAGTAGTCACACAGTATCAAGGAGTAACCAATTTTAGGGCTATGTGACACAACATGTGGATCCAAGAGTGCATGGATCCAATGAAAGAATGGTTGCATCTTCGATATTGCATCAATGCAGTGGAGGTGGAAATGGAAATACGAGACTGGGAAGATGACTGGAGGATCCTAGTCATTACCAAGGAAATTCCAAAAGTGAAGGAGGTAGAAGTAGGGTCATCCAATACACCTACAGGAGACAACGTTGCACCCAAAAAGCTGACACAGTAGAGGAAGCCCATTCAGAAGCTAGCACAACAGAAGAAGGGAATTTCTCCAAAGAATGATGCACAGTTAGGAAACAAGGACACTTCCTCAGCCGAAGAAGAATAAGGAAGGGGGGGCACAACAAAACAGGAATCCCCTTCGACAGCCAGTCCATAAGAAACAGGGCCACCCAAGTGGCCAATTATACATACAGGGGGGGGGCGCAAGAAGGCCAAGGCCCAGAAGAAGATACCTGAGTACAAAATCACTTAGGAAGATGTCGATCTTGTCGTAGAAAGAGTATAGGATCTCGCAACTGAGGAATTTGAAGATAGCCAACACGAACGAGGGAGGATACATAATGATTTGGCCAACATTAGGGATGTCCTAGAAAAAATACAAGTAGAAAAAAGGCCCGAAAGGGGAACAAAACCCTTCCCCTCAACAATAGAAGCAGAGGAAAGTACCACGCCAAACGAAGAAGACACCATCCAGACCATAGCATAGGTGAGTCCAAGCTTCCAAGTAACATCAAAGATGTTGCATATGGACAAGGCCATAGCCCAGACACCACTAAAATATATGGCACATGTACAATTGGTACTGGTTTGTATGAGGAAAATCATTCTATGGCATGGGGTAAACCACAACAGACGAAAATGACTGTAAAAATCAACTCTAACCTCAAGTATGCTATATAAACAAATATGCTAACAAGACAAGATATAAAGCCTACCTCTTCCAAACGTTCTATGAAGTCCATTGTTGAGCACTTGACTCAATGAAATACACCTGCAATGTTTCCTCAACAACCAAGATACACAAATATATGGCGATAATATATAAAGTTATCACATTCAATAGCATAATCCATCAATATTCATAACAAATATTCCCATGGAATAACAATTAAAATATTTTCAAGACATTAATTGGACGAGAAAAGAGTATTTCTATTAAAATGTAATCAAAAGAAGTGTATGAATGACAAACTTCTGTGTCGGCACATTCAGAACCGAGAAACTAAGTTCCTTCCAGTTGGGCCTCCACCACTTCAATCCTCCACCAAAGGCAAGCTCATATAAGAGAGATAATGGTCCATGACCATGAATAGGCAATACAAGAGTAGATACATGCCATAGGATGTCATAGTCACGAACAAGACCTAGTGAAAACAGTCAAGAAATCAATCTGAAGATGTATATATACAATGGAGTACAATCTGATCTCCCATGATCACTAAAGTCATATAGGTATTGGTCCAATGAAAGATAGCAACAACTCAGGAAAGTTGTGACTATGAACTAATGTCTTCAAGTCTTCTACACGATCTGCGAAAGGTGCAAGTCTACATTATGTGGATAAAGGAGTTGAGGTTGAACACAATGAGACTTTGTTTCATTACCAGTCATTAAGGTATAACATTAAAAAACATGAGACAACCTATTGATAATGAAAGTAGGTATCAAGGCACCGAGTTTATCCTTACAAGTGCGAATAAAGGTGTTGAGGTCAAACACTTGAAGAATCCATCGATCAGGAGACATTGATGTATTCCCAACTGTTGATGGCAAGAGAACCTGCCACTGATGACTATAAGCCTCTATGTATTCATAGGACTCTAGGTCTTGTTTCCAAAATAGATGGGCTAAAGTCTATGGAAGGAGAAGTTAAGCCTTCTCCCATCGTGGTGTAGCTAGAAGTGGATGAGAATAAGTTAGTGGTTCAACAAGCACACACGAATGAGAAATATTGACAAGAAACTGAACAATAATTTCATGATGTACCTGATGAAGAGGATGGTTTAGAGATTTTAGAAGAGGAGGAAGAGATTCTGCCTAAAAATTTAAGGAGGTCCACTTGACAAGAAGAAAACTAGATATGCATAAGTATAGTCAGTGTTATTTGAGATGTATATTTGCTTTATTTTCCAACACTAATGATCCTAGAATTGTGAATGATGCAATGGAGATAGAAGATAAGAAGTCCTAGAGATTGTCCATGTATGAGGAAATTTATGCACTTAGAAAGAATGATACATGGGACATGGTACTATTGCTTGATGGACATAAATCCATTAGATGTAAATAGGTATTCAAAAGGAAGATTGTTCTAGATGACAATGTTGAAAAGAACAAGGCAAGGTTTGTTGTGAAAGAATATTCTGAGGTTAAGGGGCTAGACTTTGGTGAGACATTTACCTCATTTGCTAAGTTAACATCTATTAGGCACCCATTATTTGTAGCAACAACATTTGATTTAGACATAGAATACATGGATGTGAAACAACATTCTTACATGGTGACTTAAAGGAGGAGATCTATATGACACAACGAAAGGACAACATTGAAAAGGGTAAATATTTATTTCTTTGCAAATTAAAAAATTCTTTATAGGTCTCAAACAATCTCCTAG
>JASDQU010504433.1:32136-65308 GCA_032191745.1 Picea mariana | reverse complement strand
GGGATTGGGATTTATGAGATCCAAATGAGATCACTATGTGTATTAAAAACATAGTGGTGGTCATTTTCTTGTTATCACTCCATGATATGTTATGCTTCGGTAACAATAAGTATGTGATTCATGATTTGATGTCTCAAATTTTTGTACAATTTGATATGAAAGACTTGGGGGCTACAAAATATATATTAGGAATGGAGATTATGATAGACAAAAGAAATAAAAAAAATTGGTTTAGTCAAAGTAAATATGTAAGCTTTGTGCTAGAAAGTTTTCATATGGTAGATTGTAGACCATTGAGTGTTCTAATTTTTACGGGAACTAAGATTTCAGTTGAGTAGTGTCCTACAACACCCACACATATCAGGGATATGGATTATTTTTTATATGCTACTGTAGTTGATAGTTTGATGCATGTTATGTTGTGTACTAAACTAGACATTGCTCAAGCACTTGAAGCCTTGAGTCCGTTGATGGCTAATGTTAGATGTGAGCATTGGGTTGTAGTGAAAAGAGTCTTCAAATATTTGCAAAATGCTTCTAAATATTCCATTTTCTATCATAGTGATGTTTTAGGGGACCCACACTTAGTAAATACAAAGAAATATATGAATGGATACATGTTTCAATTTTTTTGTGGAGTGATAAGTTGAATGAGAAAGAAACAAATTGTGGTTGCTTTGTCCATTGCAAAGCCATAACATATGGTAGCTACTCATTCATGTGAGGAGGCCATTTGACTCATGAAACTGTGCTTAAAAGTATGGCTAAGTCGGCAATAACACAACGCCTATGATGAAATTTCACTTGTTTTGTAGTCGGCAATAAAATTTACCAAACCTATGAAATTTGATATGTTTGGAAGTCTAAAATTTACGAGACATACGAATCGATACAATCTGTTTTCTGAAACCGCTATCCATCCACATTCAAAGCTTCTCCATGTGAGACCATGACGACAACCTGCAGATGCGGCCAGAGGAACTTATTACCTCGCCATCCGTTTGCCGAGGCCGAACATACCATTGTCGTGACCACAACAGATGTTGTTGTCCATGTCAAACGCATGATTTTAAAACAGGAGTTAAGGCCCGTTTGGTGTGCCTCAACATACCGTTTTCATGACCACCGTAGAGCCAACTGATACTCCGATTTATATAAAGCATGAATGTTGTTCCCTAGACTCAAAGCTCGGTTTACAGAAGATTAGACTCAATGTCTTCTAAGAATGGTTTTGGAGAATTATGTTTTATGGACCATTCCCCACAAACATTACAATGCGTCAAAAGCTTGTAATTGATTGTGGTATCGTGGCCGTTCGATTGGAATGGGTAGGACTGAAAAGAATGAGATTAACCTCTCATTAATTATTACGGTGTCAGTATGAGGTGTTACATGAGATCGATTTCCTATCAAGGCAATCGGTGAACTATCTTCCACTGGCTTGAACTAGCGCGAGGGTTGAGGTTGTTAGATTCGGTATGGTGTGCCTCAACATACCGTTTTCATAATCACCGTAGAGCCAACTGATACTCCGATTTATATAAAGCATGAATGCTGTTCGCAAGACTGAAAGCTCGGTTTACAGAATGGATCCTATAATGAGATTGAAGATTGTAGTCTTCTAAGTTTACAGAGTTTTAATGCGTCCAACAACATCTTTACTGTTAACATCGTGGCCGTGTGTTTCATAAGATCGATTGGAATGGGTAGGACTGAAAAGAATGAGATTAACCTCTCATTAATTATTACAGTGTTGGCAGGGGTTGAGGTTGTTAGATTCGGTATGGTAGCCACATTTTCTTCCCAATGATCTTGTTCGTTTATTGGTGACGACTTCAAAGCAATTCGAGCAAATGGTGATCTTGTTGGTTTATTGCTGACGACTTCAAAGAAAATATTTTAACGACAGTGATACTTATTATCATATTAATGTAGAGTATATGCATATTAATGTAGAAGATATGAAAGATATGTGAATGTAAAAAATAACCAGATAACCTTGATAATAGAAATGCTTATGACTGGGTTCATACTTTTTGAAAGAGAAAATCAATCCATACGTTCTTTTTCCTTCACATGTGCTACGCACTCTAAAATTCGAGGTTTGCATTCCATTGCAATCAAATAACCTAGGAGATAGCATTGCTTATTACGAAGGGTCTCTGGGAGGAAATGATTATGATATTCCTCTTAGGAAGATGTTCATCTTATCGTAGAAAGAGTATAGGATCTCGCAACCAAGGAATTTGAGAATATCCAACATGAACGAGGGAGGATACATAATGATTTGGCCAACATCAGGGAGGTCCTAGAAAAAATACTAGCAAAAAGGCCTGAAAGGGGAACAAAACCTTTCCCCTCAATAATAGAAGCAGAGGAAAGTACCACGCCAAACGAATAAGACACCATCTAGACCATAGCGTAGGTGAGTCCAAGCTTCCAAGTAACATCAAAGATGTTGCAGATGGACAAGGCCATAGCCCAGACACCACTGAAATATATGGCACATGTACAATTGGTACTGGTTTGTATGAGGAAAATCACTCTATGGCATGGGGTAAACCATAACAGATCAAAATGACTGTAGAAATCAACTCTAACCTCAAGTATGCTATATAAACAAATATGCTAACAAGACAAGATAAAAAGCCTACCTCTTCCAAACGTTCGATGAAGTCCATTGTTGAGCACTTAACTCAACGCAATACACCTGCAACGTTTCCTCAACAACCAAGATACACAAATATATGGTGATAATATATAAAGTTATCACATTCAATAGCATAATCCATCAATATTCATAACAAATATGCCCATGGAATAACAATTCAAATATTTTCAAGACATTAATTGGACGAGAAAAGAGTATTTCTATCAAAATGTAATCAACAGAAGTGTATGAATGACAAACTTCTGTGTCGGCACATTCAAAACTGAGAAACTAAGTCCCTTCCAGTTGGGCCTCTACCACTTCAATCCTCTACCAAAGGCAAGCTCATATAAGAGAGATAATGAGGTTCTCCATAAAATAGGGAAGATATTGGTGGTTGAACAATGTGTTCAGACTTAAAAGGACATAGGGATGCAAACTCAATATGAAGTGAATAATTTCTCCAGAGTAACTTTTCTCTCAAAGTTGAATTCTTCTCCTCTTTTCCACACCTTGGATATGTCTCATTTATAGCCTTCAAATGGAATTGAAGGATCGATTCAAAAGGTTTCTAGTATATGGAAGGTCAAGGATCATGGATCTCGGGACATGACATGGAAACCCGACACCATTTTTTAATTTTGAGCACAAAACCCAATGTGCATGGGCTATAATGGTGCAACCTATGTATACACATGTTGTATAGCTGTTAGGGCATGTATATGTGGAAAAATACAAATTTTATCTATGGGAACTGCAAAAAGGGAATTCAAGTTTGCATAGGGAAATGAAAAAAGGCCCTCTAGGCAAGTTTGCATATGGTGAGCCAAATATTGCTACAACAAATGCCCCCTAATGTGTGAGGTTAGAGGAGTATCTACGATGGATGAAATACATTATATCACCTAGAAGT
Organism: Picea mariana; assembly: GCA_032191745.1. NCBI lineage: Eukaryota > Viridiplantae > Streptophyta > Pinopsida > Pinales > Pinaceae > Picea > Picea mariana. The sequence continues at coordinate 61,745 of JASDQU010504433.1, read as the reverse complement.
GGAGTAATGGAGACCCAGTTGGACGAACTAATTGCTCATAAGAATATTACAATCCATAATGACTTTGTGCACATGGCTTCCAATTTGAATTACATTACATATCCATGCGAAAATATACCAATCAACTGTCCATGACCATGAATAGGCAATACAAGAGTAGATACATGCCATAGGATGTCATAGTCACAAACAAGACCCAGTGAAAACCAGTCAAGAAATCAATCTGAAGATGTATGTATACAATGGAGTACAATTTGATCTCCCATGATCACTGAAGTCATATAGGTATTGGTCCAATGAAAGATAGCGACAACTCAAGAAAGTTGTGACTATGAACTAATGTCTTCAAGTCTTCTACACGATCTGCCAAAGGTGCAAGTCTACATTATGTGAATAAAGGAGTTGAGGTTGAACACAATGAGACTTCGTTTGATTACCAGTCATTAAGGTATACCATTAACAAACGTGAGACAACCTATTGATAATGAAAGTAGGTATCAAGGCACCGATTTTATCCTTACAAGTGCGAATAAAGGTGTTGAGGTCAAACACTTGAAGAATCCATCGATAAGGAGACATTGATGTATTCCCAACTATCGATGGCGAGAGAACCTGCCACTGATGACTATAAGCCTCTATGTATTCATAGGACTCTAGGTCTTGTTTTCAAAATAGATGGGCTAAAGTCGATGGAAGGAGAAGTTAAGCCTTCTCCCATAGTGGTGTAGCTAGAAGTGGATGCGAATACGTTAGTGGTTCAACAAGCACACACGAATGAGAAATATTGACAAGAAACTAAACAATAATTTCATGATGTACCTGATGAAGAGGATGATTTAGAGATTTTAGAAGAGGAGGAAGAGATTCTGCTTAGAAATTTAAGGAGGTCCACTTGACAAGAAGAAAACTAGATATGTATAAGTATAGTCAGATGCAATGGAGATGGAAGATAAGAAGTCCTAGAGATTGTCCATGTATGAGGAAATTTATGCACTTAGAAAGAATGATACATGGGACATGGTACTATTGCTTGATGGACATAAATCCATTAGATGTAAATAGGTATTCAAAAGGAATATTGTTTTAGATGACAATGTTGAAAAGAAAAAGGGAAGGTTTGTTGTGAAAGAATATTATGAGGTTAAGGGGCTAGACTTTGGTGAGACATTTACCTCATTTGCTAAGTTAACATCTATTAGGCACCCATTTACATTTGATTTAGACATAGAATAGATGGATGTGAAAACACCATTCTTACATGGTGACTTGAAGGAGGAGATCTATATGACACAACCAAAGGACAACATTGAAAAGGGTAAATATTTAATTTTTTGCAAATTAAAAAATTCTTTATAGGTCTCAAACAATCTCCTAGAATGTGATATCAAAAGTTTGATTCTTCTATGTTGGGATTGGGATTTATGAGATCCAAATGAGATCACTATGTGTATTAAAAACATAGTGGTGGTCATTTTCTTGTTATCACTCCATGATATGTTATGCTTCGGTAACAATAAGTATGTGATTCATGATTTGATGTCTCAAATTTTAGTACAATTTGATATGAAAGACTTGGGAGCTACAAATATATATTAGGAATGGAGATTATGAGAGACAAAACAAATAAAAAAATTTGGTTTAGTCAAAGTAAATATGTAAGCTTTGTGCTAAAAAGTTTTCATATGGTAGATTGTAGACCATTGAGTGTTCTAATTTCTACGGGAACTAAGATTTCAGTTGAGTAGTGTCCTACAACACCCACACATATTGGAGATATGGATTATTTTTTATATGTTAGTGTAGTTGATAGTTTGATGCATGTTATGTTGTGTACTAAACTAGACATTGCTCAAGCACTTGAAGCCTTGAGTCGGTTGATGGCTAATCTTAGATGTGAGCATTGGGTTGTAGTGAAAAGAGTCTTCAAGTATTGGCAAAATGCTTATAAATATTCCATTTTCTATCATAATGATATTTTAGGGGATCCACACTTAGTAAATACAAGGAGATATATGAATGAATACATGTTTCAATTTTTTTGTGGAGTGATAAGTCGAATGAGAAAGAAACAAATTGTGGTTGCTTTGTCCATTGCAAAGCCATAACATATGGTAGCTACTCATTCATGTGAGGCGGCCATTTGACTCATGAAACTGTGCTTAAAAGTATGGCTAAGTCGGCAATAACACAACGCCTATGATGATATTTCACTTGTTTTGTAGTTGGCAATAAAATTTACCAAACCTATGAAATTTGATATGTTTGGAAGTCAGGAGTAAAATTTACGAGACATACGAATCGATACAACATGTTTTCTGAAACCGCTATCCATCCACATTCAAAGCTTCTCCATGTGAGACCATGACGACAACCTGCAGATACGGCCAGAGGAACTTATTGCCTCGCCATCCGTTTGCCGAGGCCGAACATACCATTGCCGTGACCACAACAGATATTGTTGTCCATGCCAAACGCATGATTTTAAAACAGGAGTTAAGGCCTGTTTGGTGTGCCCCAACATACCGTTTTCATGACCACCGTAGCGCCAATTGATACTCCGATTTATATAAAGCATGAATGTTGTTCCCAAGACTCAAAGCTCGGTTTACAGAAGATTGTAGTCTTCTAAGAATGGTTTTGGAGAATTATGTTTTATGGACCATTCCCCACAAACATTACAATGCGTCAAAAGCTTGTAATTGATTGTGGTATCGTGGCCGTTCGATTGGAATGGGTAGGACTGAAAAGAATGAGATTAACCTCTCATTAATTATTACGGTGTCAGTATGAGGTGTTACATGAGATCGATTTCCTATCAAGGCAATCGGTGAACTATCTTCCACTGGCTTGAACTAGCGCAAGGGTTGAGGTTGTTAGATTCGGTATGGTGTGCCTCAACATACCGTTTTCATGATCACCGTAGAGCCAACTGATACTCCGATTTATATAAAGCATGAATGCTGTTCGCAAGACTGAAAGCTCGGTTTACAGAATGGATCCTATAATGAGATTGAAGATTGTAGTCTTCTAATTTTACAGAGTTTTAATGCGTCCAACAACAGCTTTACTGTTAACATCGTGGCCGTGTGTTTCATAAGATCGATTGGAATGGGTAGGACTGAAAAGAATGAGATTAACCTCTCATTAATTATTACAGTGTTGGCAGGGGTTCAGGTTGTTAGATTCGGTATGGTAGCCACATCTTCTTCCCAATGATCTTGTTCGTTTATTGGTGACGACTTCAAAGCAATTCGAGCAAATGGTGATCTTGTTGGTTTATTGCTGACGACTTCAAAGCAAATATTTTAACGATAGTGATACTTATTATCGTATTAATGTAGAGTATATGCATATTAATGTAGAAGATATGAAAGATATCTGAATGTAAAAAATAACCAGATAAACTTGATAATAGAAATGCTTATCACTGGGTTCATACTTTTTGAAAGACAAAATCAATCCATACGTTCTTTTTCCTTCACATGTGCTACGCACTCTAAAATTCGAGGTTTGCATTCCATTCCAATCAAATAACCTAGGAGATAGCATTGCTTATTACGAAGGGTCTCTCGGAGGAAATGATTATGATATTCCTCAAGAAAGCTATGATTGTGGTCCACAACGGTTGATCGATATTGTTAACATGTTAAATTTGGACATTTATGCCATAAATGTCATAACTCTCCAGTATCATGTTTAAGTTGATTAAGTTTAAGTTCTTGTTATGTATGTTGATCGATATTGTTAACATGTGAAATTTGGACATTTATGCCATAAATGTCATAACTCTCGAGTATCATGTTTAAGTTGATTAAGTTTAAGTTCTTGTTATGTATGTTGACCAGATTATTTAAAGATATTGAGAAATTTAATGTTTTAAGTTTTTTAAATTAATAATATTTATAAATTTGTATATATTAGAATCAATAAAAAAGAAAGGAGTAAAGAAATAGATCTAAAACTTAAATTAGAGTTAGAGGTAATGTTTGATTAAAAAATTAGACTCATCAAAGATACCATTCAAACTCAAATAAAGGATAAATTCTTAGGGGTTAAACGTGAATTATAGACAATGAAGGATAGGATTCAAGAAATGGAAAAACATAAACAATCAACCCAAGAATGAGAGACTAAAGAAAATCACAACTTGAGAGATAGGATTAAAGAGCTAGAAGAAAAACTAACCAACAATTTGACCCTCAGTAATCTGAAAAACAAATTGGATATCAAAACCATCAAAGAGGAAATGAATAAGCTAATTGAATTGGACCATGAACGTAATAAAAGAGCCTTGAACCTCATAATTTTTGGCATAAAAGAACATTAAGATGAGGATATTCTAGCAATAGTAAAAGAATAATTAAATAATAAATCACAAATAGATATAACTTACCTCATAGAAGCAAAGAGGCTAGGAAAAATAGTTGATCACAAAGATAGGTTTATTTGTGTCAAAGTAAGTTGTAATGACCATAAATATAGCATACTCAGTAAATCTATGAGCTTAAAAGGGTCGGGAATATTTATAAATGAAGACCTCTTTCCCGAAGACCAAGTTGAATTAAGGAAGGAAGTTCAAAAGGTAAAAGAAGTCAGGAAAGAAGGAAAATGGGCAATAATTAGAAATCAAAAAGCTATTGTTATGGATAGAGATGAAAAGGTGGTGCAACGGTCCTATGATAAGTTGGATCCCGAGTGATATTGATATTATTTGTCTAATTGAAACTTGGGAGCATGAAGAGTCTAAGGTCCCTAACATAGAAGGATTTGTCTTGTGGTCAGCATGGAACAAAAAGTCCCATCGTAGAGGGATAGGAGGCATAACTTGTTATATTAAAAAGAGCAGTTCTCCTCACATTCAACTTCATAAGATCAACCCTCTAAATCAATATGTATTTGGATAGAAATTTTAGACACCAATGCTCAGAAGATGTATATAGAAATTTGCTATTTTGCACCTATTAATTCTATTTTTTATAAGAAAAACAATTTAGATAGCAATTGTCCCTATAATAATTTAGGACACAATATTTATAATTTGAAAAATGAAGGTAATATCCTCCTGCTAGGAGACTTTAATGCCATGACTGCAACTAAACAAGCTACTCTTTTAAGCACTGATTCCAACAATAATCCTTTATAGCTAGATGAGGACCTTGTTTGATCTAATAGCTACAAAAGAAGCTCTGAATACCTAATTGAGAATTGGTTTGTTACTAAGTTGGTCAAGTTCTGCAGCTCTCAAGACCTAATAATTTGTAATGGAGTAATGAAGTGGCCAAAATCCAACCAAATGAATTGTATTCATGGGATAGGTAGTAGTGTCATAGATTATGTGATATTTGATATCCCCATTTCCAACCAAATAACAACTTTTAACCTTTTAAATGACCATGAACTCAAATCTGATCATAAACCTTTAACCCTAACTCTAAAATTTTCCATGAACATGAGCGTCATTCAAGAGAATTCTGATAATCAAAGACAATTGCACTTTGACAAAAGTAAAGTTGACATTTTCTTAAGGATTTATATAGTAAATTACATCTCTTAACTTATAAGGACAACATTGAAGAACTCTATCATAATTTTACAACTACCCTTTCCACTTATATTAACAAGCTCTCTTTCGAGGTGTCCCGTAAAAAGAATAATAGAACGATCAACCCTTGGTATGATAAAGAATGTAAAATTGCTAGGAAATCCATTAGAGATGCTTCTAATGAGTCCTTAAAACTCGATAAGATCAATACGCACAAATCCCTAATTAAAAGGAAAAAAAGGTACTATCTCAATCGAAGGCAAGAGCATCTTTCACAATTATCTAAGCTGGATCCTAAGAAGTTCTAGAGACAAATTCTAAACCACAATACTAAAGAAAATAATATGATTCCCTTAAGGGACTGGAATTCCTACCTTACAAGTATTTACGAGTTCCCTAATGCCATGGACACCATTCCTATTATCCCTACAAAGGATGCTGTTTTTTTTTAGATGACATATAGTTCGGGGTTAAGAAGCTTGCAAATGGGAAAGCTAAGGACATTGAAGGTTACCAAGATGGAATTTTTAAAATCGGAGGGCCTATCCTTATCCCTCACATACACAAACTCTTCAATTTAGCAGTCAAGCATGGCTTCCCTAAACCCTGGACACAAAGCCTCATTGTTCCTATTTTTAAAAATGGGGATAGAAACATTCCCTCTAATTATGGGACCATTATGATTAGCTCGATTTTAGCCAAGATTTATGGAATTATTTTGGAAAAAAAGATTAGCCTTTGGCTAGAAAGTCATGGTAAAAGAGATAAAGGTCAGGTGAGGTTGAGGAGATATCATTCAAATGTGGACCATCGTGTTACCTTTAGGATCATTGCAAAGGCATTATTCTATACTAAAACCAATCTTTTTTGTTGTTTTGTTGACTTTAAAAAAACTTTTGACATGGTTCCTAGGAAAAACCTTTGGAATAGGTTGGAAGAGATAAATGTGCATCTCGAGATGAGGGATGCTACAATAAGGATGTATGAGAAATTTATTTGTAAGTTTAAAAACAATGAGGGTTGGTCGAAATATATTAACTACAATATTGGAGTCAAACAAAGTTGTCCCTTGTCCTCTACCCTTTTTGGCATATACATTGGCAAGTTAGAAGATTGTTTGGAAAAAGAAGGTTGTGTCGGCCCTACTCTCACTGGTATAGTCATCAATCTTCTTCTTTATGCTAATGATATCATTCTTATGGAAAGGAGTCCCCATGATCTTGAAAACCAACTAAGAATCCTCAAGGATTCTTGCTCCAATATGGGTATGACTGTTAATACTGATAAGACTAAGGTCATGATTATTAAATCCAATAAAATCACTTATGATACCTTCGTATATGAAAACAAAAACTTGGAGGAAGTGAATTCATACAAATATCTTGTAATTGATATTCACCACAAGCTCAACTGGAATTATAGCATTGAGAAAAGGATTATTGGGGGATGGAAATCTTATTATGGGCTTGAAAACAATTGTAATTCAGTCGATCTTTGGATCTTGGATAAGAATAAACTCCTCTTTGAGACTCTTGTTACACTTGTTATTCTTTATGGATGTGAATTATGGGGCTGTAGTATCTCTCGTGAATCCTAGAGAAATATAGAGAAAATACAAAATAATTTTATAACCTATAATCTCAAAATTAAAGGTAATATGCCCTGTCCCATCCTTCTCTTAGAAACAAGCCTCTCCCCCATTGAGATCATGGCTATGACTAGATATCTAATGTATAAGAAGAAGTTAAACAACATGAAAGAAAACAAGCTTCCTAAAATTGCTTCAAAACCGAGTCGTAACCACCATCAGATCAAGTGAGGATGGCATAAAGTTGCCCAGTCTTGGATAAACTATTGGGGAATCATGGAAGACACCATTTTGGAGAATAAAGATAGTATTAAAAATATCATCAAATCAAAATTTAAGGAGAAAATGTGGTGTGATAAAAAGATAGAGGAAAAAAGAAAGTTAAGGTATTATAAGGATGTAATCAACCATAATCTAGAAGATCAAAATTATCTATTTGTTTTGACAAGTGTAAAGTAAAAAATAAGCATTGCTAAGATAAGAACAAATTCTCATGAGCTCCATAGTGAAACTAAGCATTGGTCATTTCCTAAAATGCCATGGGATGAAAGAGTATGTCACCTTTGTGAAACTAAGAAGGCTGAAGATGAAAAACACTTTCTCTTAGATTGTCCAGCCTATAACCAAATTAGATCTCATTTTCAATATATTTGTCACACTACCAACCTTCCTAACCTCTTAACTCAACAAAACTATGGTGATCTTAGAAAGCTTCTCTTAATGCCTTTCGAGCACATAAAAAAAATTCTTAAGAATCGCAAGTAGTCACTTACCCTCTTAAGGTCTAATAGACCGATTCGGTCATAGTGGACGCTAATCATCATCATCATCATCATCATCACATAGTTTGATTACGTTAATAATATTTTTGATATATCGAAAAAAATAATGTTTAAATTTGTTAAATTAATGATATGGGACATTTCATGTTTAAATATAAAATATTATAATATATAAAATTAGACTAGATCCATTTTAATTACAAATCTATCAAGTGTTAAGAGGGACCAAATATTTAGATGCAAATAAGGTTTACACCTTGAGATATTTTATCCCACTTGACACTCGCGGGTTAAGATGGATCTACATTAAAAAAAATTAAAAACCAATTAAAAAATAGATTTATACATAGTTTAATTACATTAATAATATTTTTGATATATGGAAAAAAATTGATGTTTATATTTATTAAGTTAATGATATTGGGACGTTTCATGTTTAAATATTAAGTATTATAATATCTTAAACTAGTCTAGATTCATTTTAATTTGTAATTTATCAAGTGTCTAGATGGATAAAATCTTTAAATACAATTAAGATTTACACTCAGAAAGATTTGATCCCACTCAAATTTAAGATTAAAATGAATTTAAGTTAAAAAAATTAGAAACCAATTAAAAAAAAATATTTTATTAATTAAAAAAAAAATTAATAATAATTTGATTCATATTATAATAATAAAAGTTAAAACCTAAAAGGTTAACTAAATGAAATATATCCTTTTTTTATAATGTATTGTGAAAGAAGAAAAGTACATCTACATCATAAAATGAGATATTTATCACATAAATAAAATTTATATTATAATAATACTATTACTAATATATTTTACTAAAATATAGATATACATGTAAATAAAATCTCTATACATATGAAAGAGATATTTAATATTTATTTTTAATATAAGAATTGCTATATAAAAAAGTTAAAAAAAATATCAAATCTACACAAATAGAAATATTATAAATATAATATTTACATAGAAATATTGTTATAATATAATTAATGAATGTTTTCATAATACAATGTATTTTTACATATACATATTTTCATAAGTTGTAAGTTTTTAATTCTATGAAGTTGAGTGACATTACAACTAACCTAAATCCATTTTAAATGATAAAAAAATATTAGATTTAAACAAATATTGAGAGATGTTTTTATAATCAGATACTTTAAATACATTATACAATAAACATCTTCCAAAATTTTTGAGTTTAATTAATGCTATGCCATAATAATGAAATCTAAATATAAAACATGATCAACCATGTAAGACACAACTATGAGCAACCAAAATATTGGGTGTTAGAAAATATTAAATGCTTGAATAATGAGAGATGTTTTTAGAATTGCGCACTTTTTATTAACTTAGTTTAGTTTACAAGTGTATAATAGAAACATTCTATATTCCAAAATTCTAATGAAGTATCACCTTATTGATCATTTTTTCATTATAGAGGAAAGAATCAACATTGAAAGGAATCTTTGGGGAATAAAGAAGCACCTTTCTTCATTTTTGTAGAGGTGGTACTTCTCTTTATCAATAAAAAAAAATATTTTTGATTATAAAATAGAGTGGGAAGAGTGATATGTAGTATCTCTATAGAGTCATGGAGAAAGATAGAGCATATCCAAAATAATTTTATAACCAATAATATCAAAATTAAAAGAGATAGACCTTATCATATCCTCCTCGTAGAATGAGATATTTCCACCATTGAGAGCATAGTTATGACCATATACCTATTGTATAAGAACAAGTCAAAAAACATGGAAGAGAAGATGCTTCCTAAAACTGCTTCAAACTCCAGCCAAAACCACATTTGGATCAAGTGGGGATGGTATAAATATTCATATTCCTAGCTAAACCATTGGGGAATAAATGAAGATATCATATTGTAGGATAAGGATAATATTAAAAATATTATTACATCAAAATTTAAGGAGAAAATGTGGTGAAATAAAAAGTTAGAAGGAAAAATAAAATTAGGATATTATACGGAGGTTATCAACCTGAATCTAGAAGATAAAAAAGATCATTATGTTTTTATAAAGTGTAAAGAAAAAAATAAACATTGCTAAAATAAGAAAAAATTCTCATGAACTCCATAGTGAAACTAAGCATTGGTAAATTCCCAAAACAATGTGGGATGAAATATTATATCACCTTTGTGACACTAAGAGAATTGAAGATGAAAAACACTTTCTGTTAGAATGTCCAACATATATCCATGTTAGATCTCAATTTCAAAATATTTGTCACACTACCAAACTTTTAACTCAACAAAAATATGGTGATCTTGGAATGCTTCTCTTAATACTTTTCAAGCACAAAAATAAAATTCTAAATAGTTCCAAGTAATCACTTACCTTCTTAAGGTCTGATAGACCAATTTGGTCTTAGTGGACATTAATTATCATCATCATCATCATTAGTAAAACCTTGCATGTTTTTCAAATTTAATAACCTCATTATTGAAGGTTCTATTTTCATTATAAGAGTATTATTGTATAAAAAAGGACCATGTAAATTTATACACTATGTTGGGTGCATGCCTATTTTGAGAAGAAAGGCTATTTTGAGCGCAGACACAGTTTTGGAGAAGAAGGTCTATTTTGGGAAAGACCTAATTTTGGAAAGAAGACCTAATTTTGGAGTGCGTGCAATCGAAGGAAAAAAAGCAACATGCAGAGACAGAAGGGAAAGTAGCATGTAGAAAAATAAATAAAAGTGACATGTAAGAGAAAAAGCAACGTGGCACACAGACAACTAGACCTAACCATGTTAGGGTTAGGGTTTTGGATAAATATTGTAACATCTATAAGCTTGAAAACTAGTATAAATAAGAACCTAGGATGTCTAGGTAAGGGGTTGTTCAATAATTGTTCAACAGTTGTAAGATCGGAGTTGTTATAGAGGGTCAATAGCTAGTATGATTGTAATAAGGCTATAGAAGAGTCGATTCAGGTAGATTTTGAGGGTTAGATCATAGGATGAGGAGCCTGGTGTGATCTAGTCTGCCTCATAGAGGGTATTGAACCTTTTCATGTTTGTAAGAAGAAATATGTAATGCGCGCAATGTTATATTTTGCAAGAGACCTAATAAAAGAGAAGAGAAAAAAATAATTTGTGGACATATCCCAGTGGGGGTGAACCACAGTAAAAACTCTGTTATACGTGATGTTTATAGCATGTTTACTTTCTGTCAATGATTGATTCATGAATGAATGGTTAAGCTAGATATGTTAGAATGCATGCATGGCCTAAAAGATGAATGAGTCTTAGAAATATTGAATGGATAATATGATGAATGCATGAATAAGGTAGAATACAATCCTAGATCTCCACTCATTCATAGATAACAATCACTTGAGCATTACAATCATGCATAAATCTATCTCGGGTGAGACTGCGTAGTGCACTCCGTTCATTGTGTTGCCTTCTAGTTTACGAGAAGGGTCGATAGTTTTAGAGGGTTTTGTTGGAAATATGTTGAGATTCGAATCTGGGTCAACCCTAGAAGTAGAAGTGCGAGATACAAAAACCAACAAATGGTTTTGTTGTCGGATGGAACTACATAGGATTGAGTGGATGGGATCCATGAAAGAATCGCGCAAAGAATGAAAGTATAGAAGAGAATGTTCAAGCCATGGAATCCAACGAGGGTGGATATTGAAAGATGGTTGAAAAAGGAGGAACTTGAGTTTTCCTAGAAGGATAACAGAAACCCTAACTTGACACCGTGCAAATATCTTGACAAATATGTGTTTAGTGACTTGCATGAGGTATTTTTTTGTGATTTCCCACATTTGTTGCAGGAGTGGTTATTGAGGTTAAAAGACAAAAACCCTACAAATCGTATCAGACAACTGGAGTGGAATCTTGTGGAGATCTTGCAGTTACAACAAGTTAACAACAAATTTACGCATGTTGTAGATTTATGGTTAGATAGTATTATTGTAGGGTTTATCATAGAAATTGCAGTAGATACCATGAACTCTTACAGTGCAGTAGAGTAGGATTTTCTAAAAGGACCCAGAGGTAGGTGTATCAGATCATTGTATACTTCAATCAAGATTCTATTGTATAACAATGATGTGATGACCATGCAATTAGACAACTAAACTTCCTTGCGATCATGGGGGAAGGGAGGAAGCACTAACACAAGGTGGATAAATGGAGGAAGAGATGGATAAGGGAAAGAAGAAGGAGGCCATGGACCCAATTATGATGGAAGAAGAACATATAAATAGATAATGGCAACAACTAGAAAGACGCGCACTGGAGCACCCTACCAATACAACATGAATAATAAAAAGATAGCCATAGTTGATAGAGAGGGATTGACAAGTGATGAAGAAGAGTTAGAGGATCTCCAGGCTATGGATCAGAATGAGGAAATCTTGCGTGCAACATATGAAAGGAAAATAGGAGGTCCAAGGGTAGGAACAGAAGGTAGAACTCCAATCCAAATCACCATCAGTGTAGAACTTACAACCCCATGTGCGACTAGTACACCAGAAAGAACACCAACATCTAGACAACTGAAGTTTAGTGGCAGAAGAACGACAGGACAAGGATCCAACCAAGGAGAATCAATTGGGGGATCCAGTTCAGGAAGTATTAGTCAAATATCTACACCTTGTGGAGGTAGTATTTCAACAATTTTCAAAATGGTAGGACATGATCCCATGATCAGGTTACCAGAATTTAGAGGAGAAGCATTAGAGGACCCTAAAAATAATTGTTATAGCAAGATTTGCCTCACCATTTCTATCTTGCATGGAGGGCCTTTTTCCATTTCCTTATGCAGACTTATCAAGCCCTTTTTGATAAATCTAGAGCCAAAATTATATATTTTTCCACATATATGCTTCCTTACTGCTTTGCAAGATGTGTATATGCTTGTTGCTCCACTACAACTCGCGTATAGCGGGATTTGTACCAAAAAATACAAAATGAGGTTGGGTTTCCATGTCACGACAAATGACCTCTGATCTTTGGCCTTCCATATACTGAAAACATTCCAACTCGACCCTTCAGTTGCATTCTGGAGGCTATAAGAACACAATTTCGAGCTATGGAAAAAGGGAGAGAAAGCATTCAACTTTGAGAGCAAAGTTACTCTGGAGAAATTACTTCATATTGAGTCTGCATCCCTTTGTCCCTCAAGTCTAAACACAGTGTTCAGCCCCCAAGCTCTTCTCTTATTGTCAAGAGGATCTCATTATCTCTTTTCTATGAGCTTGCCTTTGGTGGAGGATCGAAGTGGTGGAGACCTAGTTGGAAGGAACTTGGTTTCTTGGTTTCGAACCGTGTTGACATGGAAGTTTGTAATGTTGATACTTATGTTGATCAATTATTAAAAGAAATATTTATTTCCTGTCCTATCGATATCTTACAAATATATGCTTATTATCCATGGGCATGTTTGTAATTTTTATTAATGGATTGTGCTATCTAATGTGCTAACTCATTTTATATACTGTCACTATATACATGCATTGCTTGTTTGTTGAGAACTTCTTGCAGGTGTAAAGCTTTGGGTCAAAGTGCTCAACGGTGGAATGACATCAAATGATTGGATTGAGGTAGGCTTCTTCCTTGTATTTCACATTAGTTTATATAGCACATGTTGGAATTGAGTTGATTTCTATAGTCATACCTATCTGTTGTGGTTTACCCTTGGCCATAGAGAGTTTTTCCCTTGTAACAGAATTGGTGACTCCACTAGGGATAGATCTTCCTTCTAAGGGTTGAAGTACTTTTTCTTCTTACATTTCTCTTTTTCCTTTGTGTTTCTTATTGTATCGCTGCTGGATAGATTATGTTCACTCTGGGTCTGAGTTTTCATCCTTTTACCCTTGTCTGGCCTTGTTTTAAAGCATATACGCCCTTTTTTCCTTGACATTCACGTATACACACATGCTATCTCACTGCAAGAAGCGTATATATGCTCTCTTCTCCTGAACAGTCACGTATATCACTTCCCCTTACTTGTTTTATTGGTTTAGTGACTGCTGGGTAGGATTTAAGGATTACTGAGCCTTCTTGGGTCTCTGTAGTGTTTGTTGAGATTATTTGGGATGACAGGAAGTCTGTTGGGAGTTGAATTTTTGGGCGTAGTCTTTCTCTTTGTTTTTGATTTTTAATCTGTCCTTGGTTTCTGGGTTGTTTGCTTGGCTTCTTGGTATTCATCTTGGGTTACTGCTTTTATACACAGTAGAATCTATATATGAGTTTGCTTGTCAGTCCATGCATTTTCTTTTTTAATTTATTGAAAATACAAAAAAATAGGCATTTTGCATTGGTTGGCATTTCTATCTTTGGATCTTTATCATTAGCTTAGCACATTTAGCAAAAGATTGCATTTTACTTTTGAGTTGCAGAGTTAAAATTGAAGATTGCACTATTTTTATTTAGCATATCATTCACTGAAAAGTTAAAGTCAGGCTTTGCATTATATCTATATTTATTTTCTTGCAAAGTCATAACATCATGAGTTTCACTTCCATACCTTTTTGAGTAACCACGGACAATAAAATTTACTCTTTAAACTAAAATTGATTAGTAACGATTTTATTGTTTAGGGTGCACAAACTAGCCTAGGATTTAGTGTCTTGGAATAGGATTTTGTGAGTAAACTTCTCCAAGGAAATTAAATCAACATATGTGTCTGAGACAAGGAGTTGAGAAATCCATCGTATAATTGGTAATATCAGGAGGCTCCACTCACACCGGAGTTAAGCATGAGGTTGCACGAAGTTTGTTGAAGGGATAACCCCTGGATACTCACCTAGAGTCAGGGATATTTCTATGGATTTATTCGTATTTGGGGATCTTGCTAGTATCCATACCTCTGTGAGAGGCGGTAATTTCAAGGTTTTGGGCTTTGCTACCTTTCCCATATGGTAATACAGACTTACAACTGTTCACCTGTGCATCAATTATACAGTGGTTGGTTAGTTTCTTGACTTAAGTTTCTCATAGGTTACTTGCAGGGGTTATTATACTTGTATCCTGAGTTAGATAGGGGTTGAACAACATAAAACCTTTATGGAAGATTACCTCTCCAGGGGGATCTGACCGATTGGTTGTTAAGCCTACGAGGGCCCTTATAACTGATTCTGTTACCTCCAAACTTTAGTAGGGAGTCTCAGGTCCCTCTTGGACGAGGCATACCTTCTTTAGTGAGGGAGGCCACTCAACCACTTTAGCCTGTTTTCATGCATATTGGTCGTTTGACTTTTTGGTATGATCTTTGATTACTAGTTTGACTTTGGTTTTTGGTTTCATTATCATGGATAGTGGAGTTCCTTTTTCTCCCTCATTTACTTCTACCCCCCCCATGATGTCCACTTATTTCATGGGGATGGATTCTTCCGCTTCGCATTATGGTATGCAGGATTATAATACTCAGTCCACGCCTTGGGTCTCTAATCATTTTTCTCATGGTATGCGTGATATATGTTCACACTTGCCATCCTTTGTCTCGTCTCCTTATGCAAATACAAGTTTTGGGTATGGGGGCATGATGCCTCCTTCTTATCCCTCTCCATTTGGTGGGAGTCATATCCTTCAAACACCTCTTACAATAGGAGGTTGGAATATTCCTTCCTATGAATCCAATATGCGAGAAGTAATTTCCCAATTAAGCAATCATTCTACTTATCACACTCTCTCCACTTATCCTTCTTCTGCTATGTCAGTTCCTATGAACACTTTTCCCATGGTGGACCTTCGTCTGTCCTTTGGTGTTTCATCCGGGGGGAGTTATTTTTATAGTATGGGCAACCCCCCTCATGAATTTCCTTTTCCTTGTGGCAACATATATCCTCACATGAGTAACCCTTGTAATGTCACTTTCCCTTCGCAAGCAAATTCCTCAGTGTCGATGCCCTTACAACCCTTTATGAATCAGTATGGAGGAGGATACTATCCTGCTGGACAAGGACATGGTGTAAACTAGGATCCTCCTTGGCCTGTAATTTCTCAGAACCAATCTTTCCTTGGACCTTGGTCTCAAATGCCACAATTCACTACCACCACAAGTCCATTTATTGTGTGTCATACTGGCGTTATATCACCAAACTCTACTAGTCATGTTGGAGAGTGGTCGACAACCTCTGTGAGTCATGTTGAAGACCTCCAACCAACTGTTGCAAGTCATGTTGGGGGCACATGTCTGGTCACTGCAATTCACACTACACATCCATCACCAACCTTTGCTAGTCATGTTGGGGATCCATCACGAACCTCTGCTAGTCATGTTGGGGATCCATCACCAACCTCTACTAGTCATGTTGGAGATTTTCTACTAGCCTCTGCAAGTCATGCTGGGAGAATGTCACCAACCACTGCAAGTCATGTTGGGGGCATTCATATGATTGAGAATCCTAGACGTCTCAGACGTAAGCCTAGATTCCTTTGTAGGACTTTTGAAGGAAGTCACCTTACTCGTTTATGTCTTGTTACTTCTAGGATACCAGAAGTGTGGGGCTCACCTAAGGTCCCTTCAGGTTTTGAGGAATCTATGGTTTCAAAAAACACCATTCCTTCTTTGGTTGATACAACAGTCATGTCGATGCAATCTTCGGCTGACACCCCTTTTCCTTTAGGGGTTGATGCATCATTTGACCTTGTTGTCTCACATCCCGTCCGACCTGTGGTCGTGTCGATGCAATCTTTGACCAAAACCTCTCCTATGTTCAAGAGTGATGCACCTCTTAACCTTGTTGTCTCGCATCTTGCTCAACCAACGATCGTGTCGATGTAATCTTCGACCGACAACACTCCTATTTTTTGGGGTGATGCACCTCTTGACCTTGTTGTCTCGCAACGTATTCAACCAATGGTTGAGGAAGTGGTTGTATGGATGAAATATTTGATCGACCCCACTCTTATCTTGGAGAGTGACAAGTCTAAGGAAGTGGTCGCGATAATGCAATTTTTGGTCGATCCCACTGTTATGGTTCTAGTTCTATACCTTTTATGCCATATCCTTAGCATTTCTAGCACTTTACCTTTTGAATAAGAGAGAGTTTTACTCTTCCCGATTTCTCTCCCTCCAAGTCCTGACGAGGTTCCCTTTGATTGGGATGGTCTTGTGGGGCATCCAATGCCTCCGCCTATGTATTTTCCAAGAAGAGACATTATTCGATATAACATGGAGACGATAACCTTCGTTAGAAGTTTTTCCTCCTCAACTTGGAGAGATTTGGGTCTTCCCGAGCTTGTGTCGATTCTTTGTAAGATACCGACATTCCACAAAAGGTCTACATGGGATCCTTGGCCTCCCCCATGACTTCCTGCCTAGAATCTCCCAACAAGTCCAAGTTAAGCCCTTTTCCGACTCATTCAAAAAGAGAAAAGATTGTCGAGCGATTTGTTCCTTTCATACTCGTTAATTTGGATTTGAAAGGTCATGATTCTCAGTTAAGCCCTTTTCCGACTCATTCAAAAAGTGAAAAGATTTTTGAGTGATTTGTTCCTTTCACGCTCGTTAATTTGGATTTGAAAGGTCACAAGTCTCAGTTAATCTCTTTTCTGACTCGTCTAAAAACTGAAAAGATCGTCGAGTGATTTGTCCCTTTCACGCTCGTTAAAGTTGGATTTGAAAGATCATGAGTCTTAGTTAAGCTCTTTTCTGACTCACTATCAAAAATTGAAAAGATCGCCAAGTGAACTTGTCTTTTTCACACTCGTTAATTGGATTTGAAAAGACGTCTATTTGGCACAAATTTACCCCTTTTTCACACCAAGTAGACTAAAAGATATGAAAAAAGGACATTTTTTTGGCATTAAGTTGTGATTGCATCTCATGCCCTTGCTTGTTGTATTGAGCCTTTAGCTAGTTCTCGCTTTGCATTATAAACCATGGCCCAAGCAGTTTGCATCCTCAACGAAGCAGAGCCTTGTTTATATCCTTTGCAATTTGACACCCTATACCCTGGAAGGAACATCACCCTGAGTATCCATCTCCCGCATGCATTTCCTTTCATTGAGCATAGGTATGTTCCACTGCTGGAACTAGTTTTGCTTACTTTTGACACTCGTTCCCTCCTCTGTATCATAGAATTCACTTGTTATGAAAAAAAAAAAAGATGGGCAGGAAGGAAGTACTATATTGTAATTTTCAACAGTCATGTCGCCTTTGAACAGAGCACAAAGTTATTGAGTCCTTCCATCATCATAATTTTGGGTTTAGCATGGCCTTAGGAAGTTGATCTCATTACAGAATTTTCTCTACCGACTAGTTAATCTTCCAGTCACTATAGAGAACATTATGGATGCCTCCTACATCTAGTTGTCACATCATTAAGTCTATGATGTCAGAGTCCATCATATGTCTCATGCTCTTGTTCAAAGGAATTTTATCAACCTGTGTTGGCCACTCCTCAGAAATATTAACTTTGCATGTCGGCTATACCCTCAGTTTGTCTCAGAATCACATGATACTTTGGTATTATGATGCACCCTGGCCCTACTTTCATCATTGGTAGGTCACCTTGAACCCAACAATCGACATTTTATCATGGGTCGTTGACTGGGTGGTTTCCCTTGTGTTCGACGGCAAGAAATCTATTCACACTTTGGTATTCGTGTAGTGTCTTGGATTCCATTAGCCTTATTGGTGGTTTCCTTGCCTTTGTCAACAATTTTTATCACTGGCTGCTATTCGAAGGGTCTTTTTCGTGTACCACTTGCATTTGGCACACGTGAAAGACGCACATGGTCATTGGTTCATGAACATGTTCTTCGTCCAATCTCCACCAAATCATGAAGCTCTTTCTTTGTTCCTCATGCTGACTGATGAGAGATGCCTTAATGTTCTCCTTTCAGCGGGTCCCTTTCCATTAAATTCAGCTCATGTATTCTGGATACGAGACTTAGAGTTTTATGAGTACCTTGAGGTTTGTAGTCATTAGTGGTAGGATCTCTCATCATTGACAGATGGGAATACATCAATGTCTCATGATCAATGGATCTCTCAAATTTTCGACACCATCTCCTTTATTCACATTTGTAGAGATGTACTCGGTGCCTTAATACCTACTTTCATCATTGGTAGGTTGTCTCACATTTGTTAACGGTATACCTCAATGACCATTAATCAAACGATGTCTCATCGTCTTCGACCTCAACTCATTTATTCACATGATGTAGACTTGCACCATTGGCAAATTGTATTGAAGACTTGAAGACATCACTTTGTGGACATAGCTTTCCTAAGCTATTGCTTCCATTTCATTGGACCAATACCTACTTGACTTCAGCGATCATGGGAGATTAGATTGTACTCCATGGTATACAAATATCTTTAGATTGATTTTGAGATTGGTTTCACTAGGCCTTGTTCGTGACTATGACAGCTATTGGCATGTAACCACATTTATACTTGCCTACTCATGGCCATGAACACTTGTTGGTGTATTTTCCACATGGATCTGCATTGTAGTTTTGGCAGCCATGTATGAAAAGTCAGTACATAATGTAATGAGCAATTGAGTTCATCTAGCTAGTTCTCTACCACTCTACTTCTGGGTTATTTATAATGTATTTCGGCCATCGCAGATACTCCTCTGATCTCACACATTAGGGGGCATCTATTATAGCAAGATTTTCCTCACCATTTCTATCTTGCACAGAGGGCCTTTTTCCATTTCCCTATGCAAAATTATCAACCCCTTTTTGATAAATACAGAGCCAAAATTATATATTTTTCCACATATATGCTTCCTAGATGCTTTGCAAGATGCGTATACGCTTGTTGCTCCACTACAACTTGCATATATTGGGATTTGTGCCAAAAAATACAAAATGAGGTCGGGTTTCCATGTCACAAAAAATGACCTCTGATCTTTCGCCTTCCATATACTAGAAACGTTCTAACTCAGCCTTTTAGTTGCATTCTGGAGGCTATAAGAGCACAATTTTGAGCTATGGAAAAAGGGAGAGAAAGCATTCAACTTTGAGANTGCTATGGAAAAAGGGAGAGAAAGCATTCAACTTTGAGAGCAAAGTTACTCTGGAGAAATTACTTCATATTGAGTCTGCATCCCTTTGTCCCTCAAGTCTGAACACAGTGTTCAACCCCCAAGATCTTCCCTTATTTTCAATAGGATCTCATTACCTCTTTTCTATGAGCTTGCCTTTAGTGGAGGATTGAAGTGGTAGAGACCTAGTTGGAAGGAACTTGGTTTCTTGGTTTCGAACCGTGTCGACACGGAAGTCTGTAATGTTGATACTTATGTTGATCAATTATTAATAGAAATACTCCTTTATCGTCCTATCTATGTCTTGAAAATATATGATTATTATCCATGGGCATGTTTGTAATGTTTATTAATGGATTGTGCTATATGATGTGCTAACTCATTTTATATACTGTCACTATATACTTGCATCACTTGTTTGTTGAGAACTTCTTGTAGGTGTAAAGCTTTGGGTCAAAGTGCTCAACTGTGGAACGACATCAAATGATTGGATCGAGGTGGGCTTCTTCCTCGTATTTCACATTAGTTTATATAGAACATGTTGAAATTGAGTTGATTTTTATAGTCATACCTATCTGTTGTGGTTTACCCTTGGCCATAGAGAGTCTTTCCCTTGTAACAATAATTTATTCATCTGCGAAAAGATATAGGAAGAAAAGTAGATCATAAATGAGGATACAAAACTTATGCAATTAGCTATCATGCTAAGAGACCACACATTGAATTGGTATATGAACCTAGATGTAAATATCCCACCAGGGTAAACAGAGACTATTGGATATGTGAAAAGATTACTGATAAATGAATTTCAGAAGATTAGTATATGAATGAGATGATTGAAATTAGGAAAAAAACAGGTGAGTCTGTTTGGGAAATTTATCATAGGTTTAAACAACTGAAAGGTGAGTTGATGTATAAAATTACTAACATGCAACATAGGAACTTATTTGTGAACTCACTGCTACCACATTTGAAATACCCTTTAAGACAACAAAAGTTCCAAACTGAGGAAGAGTCTCTACAAGAAACCTTACAACTAGAAGAAAACCACTATCATAAGACAGATCCAATAATAGAAGAGATGAAAGAGGATATGAAGAACCTAATGTTTCATCTTAACCAAAATAAGGGCAAAGAGAAAAGAGAAGTTGTTTGGTTTACCACATGTAGGACATAAGGACACCATAAGAATGAATGTCCAACTTTCGCGTAGTACATGTAAACAAGAGTACCAAACCCTTTTCCAATAGGAGGAACATGGTGCGAAATATGTAAAATGCATGGGCATGATCCATATCATTGTCCAATGATGCAGAATTATCAGACAATACCCAAGAGTTCATACTACAATTTTTGCAATTCAGTGGGTCATGATGATAAAGATTGTAAAATGATGGAGCTGATGAGAGAAAGAACTTTAGATACTTATAGGGTTCAATAAAAAATGATAACAGGGAAATATGCACCTCATTTCAACCAGGTATCACCTCCATACAATAGTGCACAACAACAATATAACACTGCGCAACCACAATACAATAATGCACAACCACAATACAATAATGCACAACCACAATATAACCTTGCGTAGTATAACCAGGTAACTCAGTACAACACACCGCACGTAGATCAGGGTGGATACATAGGTGGAGGACAAGGTAGAGGAGGATTTGGATGAGGAAAAGGTCCAGTGTTTTTTCACAACTTCCAACATCTAGGAAATTATGCAAGGGAATGTCCACTTCCACCAGCAACATGCATGTACTGTCGTGCAGTAGACCATGACACAGAAGATTGTCTGACACTCTTAAGAAAAATCCAAGAAAAGAGGAACCAAAACAACCAAATTATATAGTGGATTTTTGTAGAATCCAGGGATGATGGAATAAATATTAATATAATCACTCGAGGAGGAGCTAAGACAAGAGTCAACACAGTAAAAAAAGATCCAGCACAACATCAATGGGTGAAGAAGAATACTGACCCACAAAAGCAGTTTGACGCACATAAATAAAAGGAAACATTCAAGGAGGAAAGAGAGGAGTTTCTCAAGAAAAATTTTGTGTCTACATCAGCTGTGCAACACACTCAGAATGTACCAATGTATGAAATTCCCTCCTCAATGGACCACACCAATGAAGCATAATGTTTAGATCAAGTAAGTAACATAAAAACTTTTCTTCAATCCTGTGTTAAGTTATTAAAGGACCCATCATCTGTAAAATTATTACAAAACCTGCTAGAAATATGTAACACAAAGGCATAAGGGAAATTAGAGAATAAAATAGTCAATCATTTCCATACAAGAAGAAGGACAAGTAGGGAATTCAGACTCAATGCTAATATTTGGGATTTCAATATGGGGTATATTATACTAGATTTGGGCTATGAAGTAAATGTCTTACCTAAGAATACATGGCAGTGTATGGGAGAACCCACACTAGGCTATTCACCTGTCCATTTGAAATTAGAAAATCAACACAAAGTGTTACCAATTGGAAGGTTTAAAGGGGTGATAGTAGATTTGGATGGAGTGCGCACTATGGAAGATTTCAAAGTAATAGAGATAGTAGATGGCACAAACCCTAATTGAGAATTTCTTGGATTGGATTGGGAATTTGATAAACATGACATAATCAACTTGAAGACAAGGAAATTTCCATTTGAATCTAGTGAATTTAGAGTAATTTCACCATTAGATCCTTCAGAAGGAGAAAGGTTTGTAGAACCCACCTGTCTCGACTTAGAGGAAATAAACCAGTTGTACAGAACCACCGTGTGCAAAGAAGATTATGTCAACCCAATTGAAGATGGGGTACTTAGCTGGAGAAGCATCACATCATGTTCTTCTGAATTAGATACAGGTTTGTAGAATTGGCAACAAAAATTACCTGAAGTTTCTACAAGAAGATGCGTAATAATAGACTGTGCAATACGATGGGTTGGTGCAGAGATAAGAGAACCTCCCATTTTTCATGGGGTAAATGACTTAGAGGAATTCCTGAAAAAATATGAAGTTCAAGTGTTAGAAATAAAAGTCTCTTAGCCCTAGATATTGCACTCAAGGCCACACCTACAAGATGGTGGGGTGTGAACAAAGAAACAATTCAGGACTGGTACTAATGTAAACGACTACTACGCATTAGATTTGGCGTAAAGTAGGGGAGAGATATAATGAATAGATATGATGGGAAAGGAACACGAACAGAACACTTGGAGAAGTGCATAAAAAAATGGAGGATGGCACCACCAACAAAATGGCCTCATCACTTCATCCATACATTGGAAGGAATCCCAACGAATTGGTATGTAGACCAGGAGATTCAAAGAGGCACTATAGAATGGAAAACCTTACAACAAAACTTTGTAGTGACCTTCTCACTTGAACATGAGAACCCCAAAATTGATTTAGTGTTGAAGCATATAAGAGGTGTGATATTTATTGATGAACCATAGGTTGAAATCATGACATACTTTCAACAATAGAATAGACAAACAATCAAAGAACTACTTTCATGCTATCATGTTGAAGAGGAAGCACCAGATGAAGATGAACCGCATAACATTCATATTACATAGATTGAAGGATAAAGAGAGGTGGAAGGTCCATATTTGGAGTCAGAAGTATTTGTTGCACCAATCAGAGTGAAGAAATTCAACATTGGGACAACTGGCAATCCTAAAATGGAAAGTATTGGAGACTATTGGGATGAACAAATAGTAGAAAGAATAACAGAATTATTGTGCAAATACAATGACATGTTCCCAACGGCCTTTAAAAATATGAAAGGCATAGTAGGAGAGATAGGAGAGATGAAAATACCTCTCAAACCTAAGGCAATGCCTGTCAAACAAATACCTTACAGACTGAATCCAATATATAAGCTGAAAGTGAAAGCATAATTTGACAGAATGCTGGAAGATGGTATCATAGAACCAATAGAGGAATATGAAAGGATAATCCCTATGGTTTTACAAGAAAATAAACAAGGGGGGATAAGGATTTGTGTAGATCTAAGGAAACTTAATGATTCTTTTTTACATGACCCTTTTCCTACCCCTTTCACAGATAAGGTCCTATAGAAAGTGGGAGGCCAGGAAGCATATTCATTTACAGATGGATTCTCAGGCTACCATCAAATCAAAATAGCTCCAGAGGACATATTTAAGACTACTTTTTCTACAGAATGGGAATCCTACCAATATACAATCATGCCATTTGGGTTGAAGAATGCACCAACCATATTTTCAAGAGTAGTAATAGTTGTTTTCAAGGAATTCATACATTGGTTTCCAGAAGTATATCTGGATTAATGGACTGTATATATTATGTTAAAATACCATGTATAAGTGTTAAGACTCATGTTGGAAAGATACAGTTAGTGTCATATATCTCTAAATATCAAGAAATGGATTTTTGGGAAACCTTTTGGGATGTTGTTGGGACATATAGTGTGTTAAAAAGGCTTACTAAGTAGATCCTACTAAGATTGCAGTCATTGTAAATTTAGCACCACCAAAATTAATATGCCAGTTGAGAGAAACACTAGGACATACAGGCTATTATAGGAAATTTATAAAAGGGTATGCATATATTATTGCACATGTTAGGGTCCTAACCCACACATAGGTAGAACAATATATTCAGATGTAATAAAGGTCAACATTAATAAGGCCTTGCAATAAAATAGAATAATTCAAATGTAAGAAGACTTAATAGAAGCTTCCGCTCTTAGAAGGATCTTTCTCTAGATGCTTCTTTTGATTGTAAATAGGGTCGAGGGTATGAGAACCCTAGCTTGGATATTATTGTAATAGAGCTCAACTCGACTGGAGGTTGCCCCCTTGAATAGGCCTATGAACATTGCTCTCAAAAGTGTTATTTATGTTGTTATTCTAATATCATTTCAGTGTTGTTGTGGCGATTGTTTTGGTTATATTATTGTTATATTATTGTTTTGGTTCCCTCGTCATCATGACCCATACTCGTAGCCAAGACTTGGAAGCTCACTTCAATACCTTGCAATCTAATTTCACCGAGATCCAACAAGAAGTGAAACAACTTAGTGCCAATGTTGTCGCCATCAATACAACCATGTAGTCCTCAATGGAGGAAATCAAACAAGACCTGACTACCCAACTTAAATTTGTCATTTCGATGCTCTGCACCAAGTCTCATATCCCTACAGATAACCCTTTATTTGACCCACCTCCACATACTGAAGCTGAAAATTCCTCTCATTCCCATAACTTTCAGCACCATCACTTTCAACGTGACCTACGCCTTCTGTGGGTGGATGTGACCAAATTTTATGGCTTGGATCCCGCTGGTTGGGTAACCCAAATGGAACATTATTTGTCTTTATACGGCATTACAGATGACTTGGTCAAACTATGGTATGGTGTTCTCCATCTAGATCAAGAATGTTGGCAATGCTGGCAATGGAGAAAAACTTCCCGTCAAGGGTATATTGCTTGGACACACTTTGTGGTAGAGCTTTATGAATGCTTTTACACTAACACCAACCATTTGGGTTGTTTGACAAAGTTGAAACAATCAAGCATAGTAGAAGACTTTATAGCGTCTTTTGAGTGCCTGGATTTTCGGATAGAGGGCATGTTTGATGCCTTTTTTCAAGAGTGTTTTATCAGTGGCCTCAAGGATGATATTTGGACCCATGTCCTCATGGCTCGGCCTTAGAGTTGGGTGGAGTATACTAAAATAGATAAAGAAGAACAACAGGTTGTATCTTCTCAAAACCAGAAACCCTCCTTTATCCCTTGCACTAAACCAACAAATCCCACTACTCCCTCCGCTCCACTAAAGATCCAAAAATTGACCAGGGCTGAAATGGATGAACGCCAACTCAAAGGCCTTTTTTATAATTGTGATGACAAATATTTCTCGGGATACAAGTGTAAGGAACAAAAGATTTTTGTGGCCATCTCGAAGGATATTTTGGAAGAGGATGTTGAAACTCCCCTTGTGTCTGAGTCATCTGAAACCACTGACATAACCCCTCCCTCAAACCCTCCCAAGTCATTTCTTTAAATTCTCTCACTGGCTTCTCTACTCCCCAAACCCTCAAGCTAATCAATTACATCAAACATAGGAAGGTCATTATTCTGGTTGATAGTGGAAGCACCCATAATTTTATTCATCGTCATATTTCCCAAGAAACTCATTGCTACATCCACACAGTGAATAATTTCCAAATCATGATTGCCAATGGTGGCCCCATGAAATGTGGAGGGCGTTGTGAAAATGTGCATCTCAAAATTGGTGACTACCACCTAAAATATCATATGTTTGCTACTGACATGGGTGGTTGTGACATTGTGTTGGGTGCAGACTGGCTAAGGATTTTGGGTCGCATTCTCATGGATTTTAAGGAATCAACCATGCAATTCGACCAGGAGGGCCAACAATATAAGTTCCAAGGAATCACCACCGGTTCACCTGAGATCATTAGTTCTCATCACATGGAAAAGCTTCTCAAGAAAGGTCATTCTGGTGTTATTGCCCAACTCCATGCCATACAAGAAACAAAGACACCCTTGGTGTCGCAAGACCTCCAATCCATCCTTTCTAAACATCAAATGGTATTTTCCACTCCCCAGGGAATCCCTCCTACCCGTGGTGTTCATTATCATTCCATTCCCCTTGTACCAGGAAGCCTTCCTCCCAATATCTTTTCATATCATCACTCCTTTTCCCAAAAAAATGAAATTGAGAAAATGGCCTAGGAACTCCTTAACGCAGGCATTATCTGCCCTAGTACGAGCCCCTACTCTTCTCCTATGGTCATGGTCCTGAAGAAAGAAGGTTCTTGGCGAGTGTGTCCTAACTTCTGTTCCCTCAACAAACTTACCATTAAATACAAATTTCCCATTCCTATCATTGATGACCTCTTGGATGAATTGAGTCGCGCCCAGTTCTTTACTAAACTTGATATTCGTTATAGCTACCACCAGATACATATAAAAGAGGTAGACATTCCCGAGACTGCCTTTAGAACTTATGAGGGCCACTATGATTTTTTGGTCATGCCCTTTGGCTTGTGCAATGCCCCCTCCACCTTCCAAAGCCTCATGAATCATGTCTTCCATCTTTTTCTCTGTCATTTTGTCTTAGTTTTCTTTGATGATATCCTGATCTATAGAAAAACCTACACATACCATCTTTCTCATGTGGATCAAGTTTTCCATCTACTCTCCTAGCACCAACTTTTCCCAAAATAGTCTAAATGTGCTTTTGGCACCTCAGAAGTCGAGTACTTGGGTCATCTGGTTGGCAAGGATGGCGTCAGGGTGGATCCTAAAAATATTGAAGCTATGCAAGACTGGCCTCACCCAAAGACTCTGAAAATCTTGTGTGGATTTCTGGGCTTGACAGGTTATTATCGAAATTTTGTTAAGAACTATGGAAAGATTGCAGCACCTCTCACTGCACTCCTAAAAAATAACTCTTTCACTTGGACTCCAACAGCTACTCAAGATTTTCAAAACTTGAAGATGGTTATGTGCACCACTCTAGTCCTAACCCTTCCTAATTTCACAAAGACCTTTGTCTTGGAATTTGATGCTTTAGGGAAGGGAATTGGTGTTGTCCTTATGCAAGAGGGTCGGCCATTGGCATTTACCAACAAGAAACTGTCTGAAAGAAATCTGGGCAAATAAATCTATGAAAAGGAAATGTTGGCAATTCTTCATGTCGTTGATCTTATCTATTGGGGCAGTGCTTCCAAATTAAGATATACCATCAAAGCCTCAAGTATTTTCTGGAACAACGCATTTCCTCCCTGGAGAAACAAAAATGGGTGACTAAGCTCTTTGGATATGATTATGAGATCATTTACAAGAAAGGAAAAGACAATGTGGTTTTGGATGCACTTTCCCAAAAATATGAAGATGACGGATCCATGTTTTCTCTTTCCTTCATTGTACCAGATTGGCTCCAAGTCGTTCGCCAGGAATGGCTACACGATCCCAAACGTTCGCATTTGATCCAACAATTGCAGTCCAATGTTCCAGCTTCCCCAAGTTACTCTTAGATCCATGATGAGATTTGATACAAAGGCCATTTGTATTTAAGTAAACAATCAAAACTTAAATCCACGGTACTTTCTGAGCTTCATGCTACACCCACAACTAGGCACTCCAGGTTTACAAAAACCTATAACAAGGTCAAATGTTTTTTTTTCTAGGTGTTGGTCACTATAATTGCTTATTTAACTAAACAATCAAGTGCTACATAAATTTTCAACCCAGGGAAGTCTGTTTATTTCAAAGGTAACCACGCACTCTATATGCTCAATCTCAAAAGCAACCTAGAGTTGTAGTAAAGACATATTCATCACACTTTGCCTTGAACAAACAGAAGTTCTAACTTGAATTACAGGAAAGCAATCTACCTATTCCAGAGTTCAATGTTTAAAGAAATAATTGTCCAAAGAATCCTGGATTACATTAAAGAAATAACAGACTGGAAAAGAAATTCTTCAAGATACTGCAAAAGGAAAGACCACTATTCTATAACCAGAGAACAAGACCCTATTCCCAAAGAAGGAATCTTCAGCACCTGTTTCCGATCATCACACTCTCATGAACTCATCACTGATTGAAATGATTGACACAAACTGAAGGTTAACTAATTCTTAACAGAGAACAGGACCCTATTTTCTAAGCAGGAAACTTCAGCACCTGTTTCTGATTAGCACACTTTCATGAACACATTAAAACAATTGACATGTACTGAAGGCTAACTATTTCTAACAGAGAAAAGGACCCTATTCCCGAAGCAGGAACCTTCAACACCTGTCCCTATCTATCAATCTTTCATAAATTCACCAAGCAGGATTGCTAACTAGAATGATTAACAGTTACCCAAGCATGAATCATATGAAAACAATGTAATAATTGGTAAAGCAGAGTTTCAGCAAAACATAGTTCAGTAAAGTAGTGTTTCAGCAAAACAGAGTTCAATAAAGTAGTGTTTTAACAAAATAGAATTTAATCAAGGCATAAACAGAAATAACACTAACACACTATAAAGCTAATGGGTGAATCTTGTGAAGAAGGTGGTACCTCCCTTCTCACAAGATTCCCCTGAAATGAAAGGAACTAGAGAGAAATGCTCAGAACAATCTTTTATTCATCTGTCAACTGTGTTACATTACAATTTGAAGTAAAAACACGTCCCTCTTTGTAAATCCTTTCTTAGTACAAAAACAAAAGGTCCTCTCTAATGGTGATTTCCTCTTATTTAAAGAGGAGAATCCCTTTGATACAATTTGATCATCAAATTACAGGTGTACATCTGAGTCCTATTCTTAGTCAGATCAACTTTCTAAACTAGAATAGGATATCCTAGTCTCCCGCAACAGAATGCTATTACAAGTGCTGAGTGAGGTGTTTTTGTTGTGGCTGGAGCAACAACTTCTTTATTTGTCTTCTTGTTACTGCTATTGTATGCTATTTTAGCATCGCAAATCACGGGCTGTTTCAGCCACAGGATTTGCGTCCTGACTATTTCAGCAACTTGGTCTCAGGCAACAACGATGGTCAATGCTAGCTCAAGGTGCGGTTGTCATGGTCAATGTAATAGTTTTGTGTTGTTGTTTCAGCATCGTAGACCGCGGACTGTGTAACAACTTCTTCTGTGTGAGTTGTTGTTTCAGCATCATTGCCCATGGACTA
>JASDQU010504433.1:0-14019 GCA_032191745.1 Picea mariana | reverse complement strand
TTGAACCCTTTTTCTTGTAAAAATTTGTCCAGTCTATAATACCAAGCTCGTGGTGCTTGTTTTAGTCCATATAAGGCCTTCTTCATCTTACAAACATAATTAGGATTATCTGTCAATGAGAATCCTTCAGGTTGCTCCATATATACTTCTTCCTCTAGATCTCCATTAAGAAATGTTGACTTAACATCCATCTAATAAACTTTAAAGTTTTTATGACATGAATAGGCAAGAAACATTCTGATGGCTTCCAATCTTGCCACTGGTGTAAAGGTTTCATCAAAGTCCTGACCTTCAACTTGTACATACCCTTTATAGACTAGTCTGGCTTTATTTCTAACAACTTGCCCTTTTTCATTCATTTTATTCTTGAACACCCATTTGGAACCTATTACATTCTTATCTCCAGGTCTAGGGACAAGCTCCCAAGTATTGTTCTTTTCAATTTGATCAAGCTCTTCATTCATTGCTCTAATCCAATCAACATGCTGACTGGCTTCATTAAATTTTTTAGGTTCGATCATAGATAAAAAAGAAACATGAGACTGTTCTGAATCTTTAATTAATTTCCTTCTTGTTTGAACTCCTTTATTTATATCTCCAATTATCTGATTTTCAGGATGATTCTTTTCAACAATTCTGAGAGGTGTTTTTGCTTCTTTTTGTTGATTTATGTCAGCCTGAGAATTTGTATCTTCATCTGATTCAAATTCTTCTCTTTCTGATACTTGGACTTGTTCATTTTCATCTTCAACTATATCTTCTGTTCTTGGTTCAGAATTGCTTATATTTCTGATCGGGATTTCTTCATCAATTTTTATTTCTATACAATCCACCAGTTTATGCAGTCTCTTATTGTAACATTTGTACCCTTTAATATTTGTAGAATAACCCAAGAAGATACCTTCATCTGCCCTATCATCATATTTGCCAATATTTTCACCATTGCTCTTGATATAACATTTACTCCCAAATATTTTAAAATGCTTGATTGAAGCAGGTCTTCCAAACCATAGTTCATATGGAGTCTTGTCACTATGTGGCCTGAGATGAGCTTTGTTAAGAATATGAACAGATGTATGAATTGCTTCCACCCAGTATGTCTGTGGTATGTTCCTTTCATTCATCATTGATCTAGCCATTTGCTGAACTGATCTATTCTGCCTCTCAACAACTCCATTTTGGTATGGAGTCCTTGGGATTATGTACTCTCTTTTGATCCCATGTTTATCACAGAACTCTTTGAAGTTCTCTGAACTAAACTCTCCTCCTCTATCAGAACTTACTGCCTTTAATATTTTTCCTATTTGATTCTCAGTCAGAGTCTTAAACACTTTGAATTTTTCAAATGCTTCAGATTTTTCCTTCAAAAAGGCAACCCATGTTAGTCTAGAATAATCATCAATTATCAACATAAAATAATTTTCTTTTCCTATACCTTCTTTCCTTGATGGTCCACATAAATCCATATGTACTAACTAGAGAGGTTTATCTGTTGAAGGAAAGTTTTTCAATTTGAACTGAGTGCGTGTAAGCTTTCCTATCTGACAGGGTTTACAAATAGAGTCGTATGGATTTGATATCTTCGGAAGATCTTTTACTGCCCCATTATTTCTGAGCTTGATTATATGATCGAAATTTAAATGTCCAAGTCTCTTATGCCATAGCCAACTTTCATCATACTTTCTTAAGTGACATTCTTCTCTATCTTCTTTCAGCACATATACATTATTATCTGTCCTTATGCCTTTAGCAACTAGCTGTCCTGAATTCATAGATTTTATTCTACAGTCTTTAGAAAAAAAAATGACCTCACATCCTCGATCGCAAACTTGACTGACACTGAGCAGATTATGTTTCATACCTTTTACAAACAACACATCTTGAGCTTTCCCTTTGTCATTACTCAAACTTACCATTCCTTTACCTTTTATTTTTCCTGGTGCATCATTTCCAAAAGTTACATTCCCTGATTTGCTATCACTTAGGGTTAGAAACTTACTTTTGTCTCCTGACATATGTTTGGAACATCCACTGTCAATATACCAGGGATTATTTTGTCTTTGGGCTGATAGCACTAGTCCACACTTGTCATCTGCTTTCTTCTTCCAAACCTTGACATTTTCAGCAGTGGGAATCAAATCTGGCTTGTAATTCCTTAAGCTACAGTCTGCAACTTTATGTCCATAATTATGGCAGTTGTAACATTCTGGTTCACTAAATAATAGATCATAACGATTGTTATGCTCATACCTATTGTTGTGCTTCACATGTGTCCTTCTCTCAGTCATCATATGATTTATAGTCTGTGATTGATTGTTGCTTGGTTGTCTCAATCTTTGTTGTGGCTGATAATTATTCCTTGAGTATCTTGATTTCAAATATCTAGATCTTAATGAACAATTTACAGCTTTGTTACCAAAGTTAGAACAGAAAAAACAATAACCGTAGAAAAAAAATTTGTACCTGGAAAAACACTGTATTTGATTTCTTCCATGCTGATGATTTCTTTGAAAAAATGTCTTTGTGTTATTTCTTTGATCTACAAATTCAGTTCTGGTACTTTTTCTTTCATCCCCTCGTGGTGGTTGATTTTCTTTCTTTGTTTCTACAGAATGACTGTTGTTAATGTTTGAGGAATTAACAAACTTGACAGGTTCTGTATTATTTGGATGATCACTACATGATCCTTCTTCATACCCCAATCCAGTTTTCAACTTTGGGTTTCTTTGCTGATTTTTATGGAGGTTAATCCTTCTGAGGCTTTAATACTTGAAAGATTTTGGTGATACAATCCCTTAAACTTCTCCATTTCTTTTCTAGTTTCTACTATCTCTTCTTCTAAGGCTTCACACCTCGCTTTCTTCTCTGAAAACTGTTGTTTTAGTATGTCTTCCATTTTCTTTTCCTCTTCTAATTCCACTTTTAGCAGAGCAAGGTCTTCATCAGGCTATTTACTGTCTTTTTCAAACTATATCAGCAATTGTTTTTGCTTTATGTTCTTAATTCTGAGTCTGTCAATCTCTTCCAGTGCACTAGTCAGTTCTCCTTCCATATCAACCATAGCTTCTTCATTATTATCATCACTGCCTGTGCTTTTATTATTATAATCCTCTTTGGCCATAAGCATGAAGTCATTTATCTTATCTTCACAGGAAGATTCACTATCGGTGTCTTCTGAGGAATTTTCATTATTTGCACACAAACTATTCTTCTTATTATACTTCTTGAATTTCTACTTCTTTTAATCATCAAAGCTCTGGTCATTTTTCTGATGGGGACACTTAGATGCAAAATGAACTATCTTACCACAGTTAAAACATTTGAAGGGAAGCTTGCCTTGATATTTTCCTGATCCTTTCTTTAATCTTCTCACAAATTTTTCCTCAATATCATCTAAATCTAAATCAGTGTTCTTGTCTGCTTTAAATGATGCTTCTTTTGTAATGGATTTATCTTTGATAATTCTCATTTCATATGCAATTAAATTTCCTAGAAGTTGATCAATGGACAGGGTTTTAAGATCATTTAATTCTTCTATTGCAGAAACTTTTGGATTAAATTTATCAGGCAAAGATCTTAAAATATTCTGGACTAAGAGTGATTCTTCAAACTTCTCGCCAAGACCCTTCATGGCATTCACAAGTTCTTCAACTCTTAAAAAATACTTGCTAACTGTTTCATCTTCATTCATCTTTAATTGTTCAAACTTCAGCCTGAATGTTTGAAGTTTGGCATCTTTTACTTTCTCATTTCCTTCATAGCTGCTAATAAGTTTATCCCACATTTCTTTGGCAGTTTGAAAATGCATCACCTTTACAAACTCAGATTCTACAAGTCCATTCAACATAGCATTCATTCCCTTAGAATTAAAGATAAATTATAACTTAGCATCCTTGGAAGCTAGCACAACCGGTTTTGTGTATCCAATCTCTACCACATCCCAAACATCAACACCTAAGGCCAGTAGGTATGTCCTCATTCTAACCTTCCAAAAGGAAAAATTTGTTCCATCAAACAGAGGAGGCTTACTGGCTAAAGTTCCTTCATGACTTGTCATGTTTAATCTTATAGATCTACCTTTAAATAAAATGAACCCGCTCTGATACCAATTGTTGAAATTACTAAGACAACTGAGAGGGGAGGGGGGGTGAATCAGTTCTTACCATGCTTAAACAATTTTAGTCTATTAAACAATTCTTAAACTTTCTTCAAGTGATCATCAATATCATACAGCATGTGAACAACATAAATAATGAGTATTAGTCAACCATAAGATATACACAGAGACAATTTTTTCACGAGGAAACCCATAAAGGGAGAAAACCTCTTCTTCTTTGAAATGATAGGCAGTCTTTTGAGTTTTGTACATCATCTATAATTGAGCACCAACTCAATGTGAGGCTACTACCTCTGTTTTACAAGCTCCAACTTGTTGAGAGCATCAAATCTTTGATTTCTCTAGCACCCACTAGAGGGAAGCACGAACTTCCTGAGTATTCTAGCACCAACTAGATGAAAGCACCTACTTCTAGTTACACAAGCTCCAACCTGTATAACAGAGAACAAATGTTCTCCCTTGCACCACCTTGCCTCCCTAAAAATTCTCTGGATGCAACTAGATGGAAGCTACTACTCCCTTTGTTCAAGCACCCACTTGAACCTCTGAGGAAAACAGTCCTCCCTAGCACCTCCCTACCACCCTAGTTACAAATAAATGATTAAATAACCAACACAAAGATAAATCAATTCTTACCACTTCTTCATTGTTCTATAATTCTTCTCTACTACACTACTCTTCTTCTCTGTACATATTTGTCTTGACTTGCTGTCTCTGTCTATCTATTCTTTCTCTGTCCTTCTCATCCCTTTTGATATGTGCACATTCTGCTCTCTCCACCTTTTCTTTTCTGTTCAGCCTCTGTTCCTTCTATCTGAGCTTTTCTTCACTCTATACATTCTGTAGTTTTTCAATTCTACAGTTCAACTCATTTTTCCAGTCAGAAAAACCAACACTCCACAATCTCTATGTTCTTCTTTTATCTCCAACCACGACGTTAGTTTCACCTCAAATCATCTTCAACCAAAAACACTTCGGCTACCAAAAACGTTAAAAGATCAAGAATCATAAATCAGTTTTGCTAACAGATTTCTAACTATTCAAAAAACTGTGAGATGGAGTACTAGCCCTCCGATCATATTCAAGTTCACTTGCACCGTTGGATGACTTTATTAGTCTTGCATTCATTTCGGCATTCTGCTCTTCAACATTTTTGGATTTGTGTGATCAAGTGTCTCGACACTCCATGTCGCAATCCCCGAAGAGGAGCTTGGTTTCTATAGCTCTTTTCCTCTATCTCTCGCTGATGTGACCAATGGCTGTGACCAAGGTCTACACAAAGAAATGTTTTTCACATTTTTCATTTCATCATTTTGGGACTTTGCATGTCGTGTGGTAGAGTTTCTTGATGCTCCATGTCTCGATATTCGAAGCTCTGAAATGGAGTCGGATCAACGTTCCACACTCTAGATGATTTGACGGTCCAAATCTCTTCGCGATTTCGCATATCACGATTTTAGGGTTCACGACTTCGAGACTCCTATGGTAGGAGTTCTTGACATCTCCATCTTCTGATTTCCTAAACTCTAAAGTGATCGAATGGCTCACATAACCCCCTGAGATGGACGATTGACGGGATTTCAGAGTTTTGCCTTTTGGCATTTCGGCATTTCGCATTTCACGATTTCGACATTCTTTTTGTTCAGTGTTCTTGTCAATTCAAAGTCCCGGTATCCGAAACTCCGAAATGGAGTTTACATCGGGGTTTCGCATTTCACGAATTCGAGAGTTTAGGGAACTCCATTCCTTTGACTTCCCAGTCAGCGAAATGATGATCTTTCACCACATGTCCGATGGACCCAATGATCCAGATCTTATCAAAATTTACGGGCCTTCGTCATGCCTGATCGATGGTTCAAATCAATCCTCGATCTGATGGCTGAGGATATTTCACAATTTCTCATATCACGAGTTCAAGACTCCTGTTGTAATGATCCTTGAAATTTCTATCTCCCGATATCTGAAATCCCGATAGCCAAAACTCCGAAATGGAGTTTGACCAACACAACGATCTTTCGCCACATGTCCTATGGACCCAACGATCCAGATCTTATCAAACTTTGCGGGCCTTTGTCATGACTGATCAATAGTTCTAATCAATCCTTGATCTGACGACTGAGGATATTTCATGATTTTGCATATTACGAGTTCAGGACTCCTGTTGTAATGATCCTTGACATTTTTATCTCCCGATATCCGAAATCTCAATAGCCAAAACTCTAAAATGGAGTTTGATCAACACTTTGATCTTGTCATTCGATCATTGTTGCGCTGCTGGTCTTCCTGAACTTATCTTTTGTTCCTATTTTTCCATCGAAGCCATAAATGACAGGAATACTCTGATCTTGCCATCAATGACAAGAATACTCTGCCTGTTAAACATGCCAACCATCATCCTCTGCCTTTTGTCTAAAAACATGCCAATAGATGGACTCCTACATGTTGTCACAGAACTTTGTACGTTTTAAATCAGACTCAAATGTCTACATGCCTAGGACAACTAATTCACTTCTACTTTTAGTTATGTATGTCGATGATTTGTTGATCACCGAGTGCTTGACTTCAACGATTTTTGCAGTCAAGAGGATTCTACTTGACAAGTTTTTGATGACGAACATGGATCCACTAAACTTCTTCGTTAGACTCAATATCAATCAGGATGCATCATGCATCAAACTATCTTAGACCAAGTATGCATGAGATCTCCTTGAGAGATTTCACATGGCAGACTGCAAGTCTGCTCTGACTCCTTTCCTATCAGGAGTCAAACTTGAGGATGGCATGGAGACTCCATTGGTTGACAACACACTGTAAATATAGCTAGCGGGGATCTTGTTGTATCTCACACACTCCAGACTAGACCTCTCATATGCAGTTGGCACAGTTTCTAGGTTCATGCAGGAATCACATGAGCTACAGTTGGCACAGTTTCTAGGTTCATGCAAGAATCACATGAGCTACAGTTGGCACAGTATCCTTTGATACATACAGGGCACCATCACCTTTGGGATTCATTATGCAACAGACACTACATTAGATCTCATTGGGTTTACTGATTTTGAATGGGCTGGCGATAGCATTGATCGTAAGTCCACATCTGGTTACTCACTCAGTCTTGGTTTTGGGCCTATCTATTGGTCGAGCAAGAAGAAAGATGCCATTTCTCTATCTTCATCCGAGGTAGAGTACAGAGGGGTAGTTAACATAACCATTCAGGCTATGTAGCTACAACATTTTCTCAATGAGTTGGGCATTCAGTTTCAACGGCCAATCGTCATCTGGTGTGAAAACCAGAGCACTCTGAAGTTCTGTAGAGATCTAGTTCAGTGGCAGGGGATGAATCACATCGAGATCCACATGCACTATATCCATGAATTAGTACATGAGGATATCATCAACTTACAGTTCTGTCCTTCAGCAAAACAGACGACATATATCTTCACCAAGACCTTCACTGAGCAGAAGTTCCATTCTCTTGAAAGTTTCTTGGAGTGAAGAACACAATTTCCTATCAATTGTAGTTCTTATTTTACATACATNAACACACCTAGGATTTATTTTTCCTAAGGTTTTTCCTTGTTTATTAGTCATAATTATTCATTATCCAATCTCCTATATTTTAGGGGAGAATATTCGACCTGGAGAATATTTTCTTTTAGTTGACACTTCAGTTTGACTAGTTGAGTTGAGTTTAGATGTTTCATTGGTTTTATAACCATGCAACATTGGGATCATCACCATGATAATTAGACCTTGTTTTGGGATCATCACCAAACTAGTGCATTAGCCTTGATTCCCTGAGTTAACTCCTCACTACTCTTTGTTCAGTCAGTTAATTGAAGACTAGTTGACTAGTTAACTCAACTAGGTGGCAGTTCACTCTCGTAACTTCCTGAGAGACTATACTAGGTGGCGGTTCACTTTTGTAATTGTTGGTGTGTGTCCAGATCACTATGGACCACCACTATGGTGCATTGGTTCACCTCCATTGCACACTCATTGAGCTATACAGAGTATATCATGTGTCAACAGTTAATGAGAACTTGTTCATTCTTTCTCTTCTTCTTCTTCTTTCTTCTATTCTCTCTGTAAATGTGTGTATCATTGTTTAGCTAGATATATTAAGTGCAGGTTCAACACATTTACACTTGAAAGGCCTATTATTTTGGAAGAATCTCATGAAGGTATAGTTGGAGGAAACTATGCAGGAAAATCTATCGAGTAGAAGGTATTGCGCGCAGGATTATGGTGGCCAAGGGTCCATAGAGATGCCAAGAAATATTTCCAGAAATGTGATGTTAACAGAGGGTTGGAAAACCCAACAGAAGGGATGAGACACATATAAGACCATAAGTAACTTTGTAGGTATTTGAAAAATGGGAAATAGAATTTGTTGGACCAATCCATTGACTAGAAAAAAGGTCAGGATCTAGATATATCATTATTGTGATTGAATGCTTAAGAAGATGGGTAGACGCAACACCAATCAAAGACTGCAATGCAAAGAAAACAACAAACTTATTGTTTGAAAAAGTGATCACCAGATTTGGGTGTCCAAGAATTTTGATGAGTGACCAAGGTACTCGCTTTATCAATATTACTATCAGTTCTATGACTAAGGAGTTTGAAGTTTATCACCAGAAGAGTACACCATACCATCCTCAGGCCAATGGAATAGTAGAATCCTTCAATAAGATCTTGGATAATGCTTTGACTAAGATATGAAATGTCAACAGGGATGATTGGGACTTGAAAATACCAGTAGTACTGTGGGAATATAGGACCACATGTAAGAAGCTGACAGGAAAGACACCATTCAGGTTGGTGTATGGGCAGGAAGCAGTAGTGCCATTATAATTTTTGGTACCCAGTCTACGCGTATCAGTGATTACCATCATAACAGAAAGAGGCGTATTAAAGGAAAGGTTAAATCAACTAATGGAAATGGAAGATGACAAAATTCTGGCAGGATTTCATCAGGAAGTACAAAAATCAAGAGACAAAGCATGACATGACAAACATATTAAAAATAACAGTTGTAAGGAAAGAGACCTAGTCCTACTCTATGACAGTAAATTTTTTCAACATCCTGGTAAATTTAGAATGCATTGGCTAGGCCATATGAAGTAAAGATTGTCACATATGGGGGATATGTGTAGCTAAAGGATTTGGCAAGCACATAACTGAAAGGAATGATCAATGGTAGTCGTATGAAACTATATAGGGATAGTCGACCTACTAACTCTTAAAAATTACAACGCAGTGAGAAAGGCATGTTTATAGTGTACTATAACATAGTTTAGGACAAAAAAATGATACAAATAAATAAAAAGGAGAAAAATAATAAAAATAGAAATACAAAAATAGAAAAGAAAAAAAATAAAAAAAATATTGGGAAATATCGTGCACAGAGATAGTGGACTCAGCATGACAAAAAGTAAAAATGTCTGCATGTAGCATATTCTTGATAGAAAGAAAAACATTGTGAACTAAGGAGAAATCACAGGAGAAATGCACGACGCACTAAAAAAGTGTAGCACACAGGAAAAGGGGCCAACGATCGGAAAAGTGAAAAAACAATCGTTAGGGAAAAAAGGCATGAATTGGAGCATTGATGGAATTAAATGAAGCATACTCGACAAGATTCAATGCATTAATTGCAACCAAAGAAGATTCTCCGAGAATATTCATGGAATTCATGGCACCCTCTATATAAAGGGGAAACGTTGGCCAAGCAGGACTTATTGTGAAATTGAAAATTCACAGAGCTAGGAAGCACAAAGACGACAGGAAAACAGTCGAGTGCAAAGATCGAAGCAGTCAAAGCTATTCAAAAAAGAAAGAAGTACCTACAATGGCACCTCCAATGGTTGGCACACCAAGCCGAACTTCATGGAAAACCTGAAGTAGTTTTAGGTCACCATAAGAAACTGCAAAGGCATAGTAGGAAATGGCACAAAGAGAGGGAATCATCGATGTCGATGCAATTCCTTCACCACAGGTCAAACCAGTGAGCACCACACTGGTCGAGGAAGAAGAAAGATCCCCGATGATGGTCATGATGGAAATTGAATCACACGATAGTGTGTAGGGCTGTGAAACAGTCGACACAGGAAACCTACAACAACCTGTGAAGGTTGAAGTAGCCCACATAATGAATGGAGGTGCCAATGTGAAGATAGACGCTGTTGGGCTGAGACCACAACCTAGGGAAGGGTTTGTGTAGAAGTAGGAAGGACAAGTTGAATACATCATTGAGCACCTAGACTCGAGTGCAGAAGATAGAGAAGCAGAGGTTGGGACCTCTAGCGCGCCAATCAAAAGAAAGGGAAAGAATCCCATCGTTCAATCCCCACACAAGCAACCTTACACCTTAATCGTATTACTTTTCATTCTAGAGGGGGTGAATGCCACGCCAATGCTATTGGGTTGCATGGAAAAGCTTAGATATGCAGACCATGATGTATGGGACACCGACAAATTCCTTGAATTTGCACAACAGATGTAAATGGAGAGCATAGGCACATGACCATTTGGAGACCCCATTATGCATCAAAATAAATGGGTGGAAGGCCTAGCAAACACATGGAAACTAAAACTTGAAGATATTCCCCACTTTGGTAGGGGGAAAGAAGTAAATAATTGCGTCAAGAAGTTGATGGCAGTCCTCCATGGAGGCTTCCTATGGATGGAACAACTCGTCTCCATTGATGTAGAAATTATTGCGTACATCACATGTCTACTGATCTAGGTGGATATCGGTGGCCACCCACCTTTTTCAACTAGCTCAAAACAATTTTCTGGAAATTTTGGTAATTTATTATTTTTAGCAGTTTTTGGGTCATGAACTTTCAGAGCCGTTTTGAGGCCCTATACGATGTTTTTTGGGAAAACATGGATAAACATGGAACAAATTTCAATGTTTCTCACACAAAATTTGTAGTCCTCATATAGATATTTCTAACGATGTATCGAGCGCCCCAAAAATAGATCGTATGCAAAATTTACGCCCCTAGGAAGTTGACGTATCAACTACCCCCATCGAGGCCCGTAAACCTTTTAGATTTTAATCTTCTGGGGTTAGGGTTTTGGATTTTCCTTATGTTAAAAAGGCCCTTAGAGCCACATTGTAAGAATCATCTTCTTGCGAATGCGAGTAGCCATCACATCTCTTCTCAGAGATAAGTTGCCACCATTCTAGCGAGTCTTTCAATCTGTATTTTTACAGTCTCTGTACATTTATTTCATTAATAGAAATCATGTATTACTGTATATTTGTGTTTATGGTTGCATCTCTGATACATTTCTGTTATATTATTGGATATCTGCAATATCTCTGTGCATTTATTTATTATATCTTTTCTCTCATTTTGTGCCGAAAATAATCCAGATCATCTGCCATCAATGGGAGAAAGTCCTGCGCAGTACCTGGATGACAAAACTAAATAAAATGCCCTCGAAAAAGAGATGAAGAAAACATATGGGACAGAGAGAGGCTCGCACAGAATCATCATCAAAAGAATCAACGATGCAACCACCAAGATGGCCACAAAACTAATGGTGTGCAAATTTCTACACAAATGTTGCAAGGACGAGGTCCCTGCAGGTGTGGTCGAAGCCGTAGCTCAGTGCACAAATGACACCGTGCTTGGCTGGGAACCATATTTATTGAACCTTTTCTTAGATGATTGAAAAGATGCACAAGACTTGGGAACAGAGTTCCACTATTCGTGGTTGTTGATCCTAATAGATTTAATCGGGTGGAAGGAGCCTCCTTACTCCTACTTTTGTGATAGATATGGTCATGGCAACGCTGACACCTTTGCTCGGTATTTCAGCAACATCTAGGAGAGATTAACTAACACTTGGAGGATAATTCCATAAGTAGTCGCACAGTATCAAGGAGTAACCAATTTTAGGGCTATGCGACACAACATGTGGATCCAAGCACGCATGGATCCAATGAAAGAATGGTTGCATCTTCGATATTGCATTAATGAAGAGGAGGTGGAAATGAAAATATGAGACTGGGAAGATGACTGGAAGATCCTAGTCATTACCAAGGAAATTCCAAAAGTGAAGGAGGTAGAAGTAGGGTCATCCAATACAGCTATAGGAGACAGCGTTGCGCCCAAAAATATGACACAGCAGGGGAAGCCCATTCAAAAGCCAGCACAATAGAAGAAGGGTAGTGCTCCAAAGAAGGATGCATAGTCAGGAAACAAGGATACTT
The DNA here is from genome assembly GCA_032191745.1 of Picea mariana. NCBI lineage: Eukaryota > Viridiplantae > Streptophyta > Pinopsida > Pinales > Pinaceae > Picea > Picea mariana. The sequence continues at coordinate 1,669 of JASDQU010504433.1, read as the reverse complement.
CCTTGGCCTAGAAATAACAAGTAAGGGGGGACACAAAAACATAAGAAGCCCCTTCTACAACCACCCCACAAGAAATAGGGACACCCAAGTGGCCAATTATACATAAGGGGGGGCGCGCAAGAAGGCCAAGGTGCATAAGAAGATACCTGAGTACACAATCACTAAGGAAGATGTCGATCTTGTCGTAGAAAGAGTATAGGATCGCGCAACCGAGGAATTTGAATATGCCCAACATGAACGAGGGAGGATACAGAATGAGTTGGCCAACATCAGGTAGTTCCTAGAAAAAATACAAGTAACAAAAATGCCTGAAAGGGGAACAAAACCCTTCCCCTCAACAATAGAAGCAGAGGAAAGTACCGCACCAAACGAAGAAGACACCATCCAGACCATAGCATAGGTGAGTACAAGATTCCAAGTAACATCAAAGATGTTTCACATGGACAAGGCCATAGCCCAGACACCATTGAAATATATGGCACATGTACAGTTGGTATTGTTTTGTATGAGGAAAATCACTCTATGTCATGGGGTAAACCACAACAGACGAAAATGACTGCAGAAATCAACTCTAACCTCAAGTATGCTATATAAACAAATATGCTAATAGGACAAGATAAAGAGCCTACCTCTTGTAGATGTTTGATGAAGTCCATCGTTGAGCACTTGACTCAATGCAATACACCTGCATATTTTCCTCGACAACCAATATACAAAAATATATGGCGATAATATATAAAGTTAGCACATTCAATAGCATAATCCATTAATATTCATAACAAATATGCCCATGGAATAACAATTCAAATATTTTCAAGACATTATTTGGATGAGAAAAGAGTATTTTTGATCCAGATGGATATCAGTGGCCACCCACCTTTTCCAACTAGCTCAAAACAGTTTTCTGGCAATTTTGGCAATTTACTATTTTTAGCAATTTTCACTTCCGGGGCCATTTTGAGGACCTAAATGAAGATTTTTCGGGATAGATCTTCTCAATTGTAGCCTACAACAGGATTAAGGCCCCAAAATGAATCTCCTTGATGATATATTTCCAACGGGATATCATACACCTAAACAGAGATCGTATGCAAAATTTACGACCTCGGGAATTTAATGTACTAACTTACCCAAACGGGGCCCACATGACTTTTGGCGCTTCATCTCCTAGGGTTAGGTNGGTAATCATCTTCTTGCGAATGAGCACAACCGTCACATCTCTTCTCAGAGATAAGCCACCACCATTCCAACAAGTTTGTTTCCGCTACATTTTACAGATTCATCTTATTTCATTATTGAATAGAAAACCAGTCTTACTGTATCTCTGTTATTTTGTGTTAAGAATATGTTAATAATCTATATTCATTTCATTCTTCTCATAAAATCCAGATCAGTGGTATCATATCGGTCTTCTCCTTATCTGATCTAGGTGGATATCGATGGCCACCCACCTTTTCCAACTGGCTCAAAACAACTTTCTGGCAATTTTGACAATTTACTATTTTTAGCAGGTTTTAACTTCCGAGGCCATTTTGAGGGCCTAAATGAAGGTTTTTGGAGATATAGGTTCTCAATGACAGCCAAAGTCATGATTGATCCCCCAAAATGAATCTCCTCAACGATACCTTTCCAACGAGCTATCATACGCCTAAAACAGAGATCGTATGCA